>QOCX01000984.1:5711-23877 GCA_005959815.1 Sarcophaga bullata
GTAGAGCTTTATATCCTAACAGACAGAACTAAATCATAAGAAAGAGTGAAATGCGTTGTTTCTAGGGAGCAATCATCTTAGCACCTGCTATAGCAGGTCAATCAACAGCTTTATAATCTGAATTCATGAATTAATCAAACTAAAACAGAATCAAGTATAGTATTACTCTAGCCCTGTTCTATCTCTGAGTAACACAGATACAAGTTTAGTCACCCTACTACTATTATGGAAAAAAATTTCTTTGCTTTTGCCACAGGGCCTAGACTTTACTTAGACTTCAATCATACACTTACTAGCCAAATACTTAAAAAAAAACAAACAAAAAAAATAACAAAGCAAAGAAACATAAATTATTTGAGAATACAAATGCTCAAAAAAATTTCAATTTTCCCGCATTGTATTTCATATGGGAAGTGACAACTCTGACAGAGTTTTGTTGTTTTCTTTTTCTCTAAGCCAACAACAAAATATGAAAAATCTGTCCAAAGAATCTTAGTTATTTCAAGGTACTATTTAGAGACACACAAATACAAGAATTAACTTGAGATAATGCAAACATACATACATACATACACACACACATATTTAAACAAATTATTTTGCCAATAGAAAAAATGTCCAGTCAGAGTCTGGAATGAAATGTTTCTTAAATAAAATCAATATTCTGCTGAACAAATTTAATGAATGGAGGAAACTTTAAAAGCACACGTGTTTTGTTTTCTTTGCGAAATTGAAATTCTGTTTCTGCAGAATAAAGATTTCCAAAGAATCGATAGAATACTAAAAGACATATGGTTTCAAGGGGGGACCTGTGTACTAAGGCACACAGGCTCAATGTCGCAATTGATACAGTGCAAGAATGATTTGAGGCATGTCATTGCACCATTGGAGCTGGTGTTTTTTGGCCACCGAAATTTGGCCAATTTGACGGCATTTAGTATTAACTTAATGGGGGGGGAGGGGTTTTTTAAGACTCGGATAAGTGGCGGGACCTCAAAGTCGGGATACATCCCAATGATGCAGTTGCTATAACTTTTTTTTTCCACCATTTCCCATACATGCATACATAATTGGTTATTATAACTCCTGCAGTCAGATTATAAATCTAGTTTCCTCAACACCCGACTTATGTTGTGTGTGTTAATTGTATACATGAGCAGTGGCGGGACTACAGATTAAAGTCGAAAGTTTTCATGGCAATTTTATTTCACTCTTTGAGTTTTTACCGGAAATCGGCTGGAGGAAGTCACGCACAAGGAAATATGTTGCAAGATTTAAAACCGTTGCTTCACATCTCATAAGCCAACCACACACAACTGCAAGGCTGCGGCTACTACATTGTTTACATTTAATGCTTTCATCATTTTATTGATAATGTTGCACCAATAAATATTGTTTAAAACATAAAATTTTGATTGCTTTTAAAACAGCTTAAGGCGTTTCCGACATGCATGATCAATTTTCCTTCAAATGAAGACTTTTTTATGCAACTTTAATGGGAATTATTTTAAAAGAAAAGATAATTTGTAGCCAATTTTGCAGTTGTTGCAATTGTTGTTATTGTTGTTATTGGTATAAAATAAATAATACATATCTGGTCCTGTATCTGTGCCCCATCATTGTTTACGTAATACATTTTGAATTTTAGCGACACGTTAAAACTAAAGGCTTCGCTTATAAATTATTCCATTAACAAGATGATTACAATTTGAAATATTATTATTGCCTTATGCACTACTACTACTACAGCTACTACTAACGCAGCCTACCCTATTGTTATTATTGTTATTGTTATTGTTGTTGTTGTTATTGTTTTATGATTATTATTATTATGAATATTTACAATATCCCAAGCTCTGTGTAATTTTCAACTTGTATTTACAAAAAGAGCCATACATACATACATCATACATACAAAAATTTTTTTTTGTGAACTACCATCACACAACAATTTTTCAAGTCGAAGTTATATTAATGATGAATGCATGAATGTATTGTCCCATTTTCATTTATTTTTTTCCCTCACCTTTTTAAATCAATAAAATTTATCAACAAATTTACAATAGTAATTCATTAAAAATTACACACAATACACCACCACACACAATGACATATTTTACAACATATATTAGGAATAAATTATTAGACTTGCTGCCAGCTTTCCTTCACTAAACTACAACTAGCGACAACATATGCAATGTTCACATACATAATTTTTTCAAAAAATAAACTTTTAAATTAACATGATAAATGTTTGCTAACAATAAATATTTCTAACAACATAACATACATACACACCAACGCTATACAATTACTATACGCCTAGACAACACTTCTGATAAAGCAGCATTTGGCTTCAAAACATTTTTGTTTGTTTGTATTTGTTTATACGGCCTCTCATATCTTGTATTCCTTTGGCCATAACAGCCATATGCTGGGCTATTGTTATAAACACTGGCGTCAGTTTTATTATTGCAATAAAAAACACAATACTACAATGCCAATACAACGAATAACAACAACAACAACAACAACAACAAAAAATTACATCATAACACCAGAGCAACAAATTCAGATGTAAACACTGGCACTCTAGTAAAGATTTTAAATCAACAATGAAAGTCAAAGTGAAATCGTATTTAAAAGGCAACGGACTTCATAAATAGGCCCTTAGTGTAAGCCATTCACTGCTAGAGATATTCATCTAAGAAACACGATTCTTCCGTTATTATATACGCCAATGGTTCACCAAACATTACCCATCTAAGTGGCCTTATGCCTATGCTAAGAAAGGTCAAAATTCTGTGCATTATTCTCTAATGCCTCTGTGATGTCATAAGTTCTCTATTCGTACCAATGAGGCACGTTGGGATTAACTTCAAATTCCTGGCTACTTAGTCAAGCTCAACACCTATGTGAGCTAATCTTACGGTATACTAAGGAAACACAGCTAATGAAAGTATATTCAACTCCTGGATTAACCCACAGAAAACAAATCAAAACAAAAATGCGTGCGATAGTACTGACTGTACAGTAAACTAAGGTGTAAGGCCCTCCAAAATTCTACCTCGTTTAAGTACCATGACGATTAAACAATTGTGAGCGTTAAGAAGTTAAGAAGTCATTGTCCTTAACACCAATTTTGATAAGAACCATTCTACGGCCTACCGAGTAGGTCAAAAACTGGTGGTGGCAAAGAAGCTGATAAGATTTTCTGCAAACCTTAAGAATTTTGTTCTTTACAAGCTATAGCCAACTGGATACTGAGTACGGCATAGTTTATTTGAGCTCTTGAAAACCGAGCAACGTTTTCTTTTGTCTTATGGTTGCCATACTCGCAATTGTTTGATTTCTTCGAATTTGTGGCATATTTTTCCCCCAATAATATATACAGTATATACAGCTATCCACACGCTGCCTAAAAAGGGGAGGCTCAATTTATATAGCCCGGACACGGAGGTACGTTTCTCTTTTGTTAGCTTGAAGTCTCCTATTGCATAGCTTTACAAGAATAAGATTGGAGAGCTTATTATTGATTAGAAATGATTGTAATATTGAATAAAACACATTAAGCCACAATTGATTTCCACACATACAGTGAGCATCAAAAGGAACCATACGCTAAGGATAGTTCTAACAATTGCCAAACTCAGCTTTTCTTACTTATTAGAGTGGCTGAAAAAATTTGACAATATTTTTTTTTTTTTTTTTTTTAATTTTAAAAACTGGCAATGAAACAAAATTTTATATAAAAATAACGGTAATTTATTAAGTATATTTTTTAATGTACAATTTCTTTTGACGCTCACTGTATTTTTCCACATCAATGAGTATATTACAAGATAAACATTAACTTTGATTTAAAATTAAACATTTTTTGTTACTCCCAAGTGCTTGATCGATATTCAATTGCAATTATGATGCCAATTAGAATAATAATTTCCATCCTTGACTTTCAATAAATCTAAAAGCTCTATGCCTTCCTACTTTCTAACCTCTTTATGTATGCATATGCACTTCAAAGGTTTATTTACCCTCATTCAGTAATACATACTCATACACTCGTTATTAATTTTAATTAGAAAAAAAAAGCACTCGTACAGAGCAATTAACATATTTTACACTTGAAATTTATCTCCGCACTCAAAAGGCTATGAAGAAAAGGCACTCTTTATGTAAAATAAAGGAAATTTAGAAAAAAAAAAGGACAAACTACGTCATAATTGTTGAAGCATTTAGGTTTGATACTCAAGGTATTTAGTACAAAGGAGAGGGGATTCTGCAATAGTGAAGGGAAGCAAAAGAAAAAGTGTTCAAAGCTAAATTCCTTAGAGGTATGGTACCCTAAACTTATTGAAATTATTTTTGATGTCAAACGGTTTCATCAAACTCATCCATTTTACTAACTGATATGCTCAATATGCTTTCACTCGTTGTAGTGTGTATATAAGTAGGGTGTTAAAGCCTCTTTTAACCACTTATTGTCATTTTTATCATCTACACACACACTCATATCGTATCATTGAATGCAACAACTACTCAGGCTTTAAGAAGTGCAGAAAGGAAAGAAAAAGACATCCTTTAAATAAATACACGATAGCAGTAGCAACAAAGTAAGAGAAATATTCTGCAACACACCTACCCAAAACAAACACACACACGCACACAAAGTCAAAGTCTTATAGGAAAAAAAAACATTAAAAATGTCATAATAGAGAGATAAAAACAGAAAGAAAACAAAGCACAAAGTTGCATGCTTTAAGTGTGTATTGTCATTTTGACATACTACACTTGCAACAGTGTGGCAAAAGTGACATTTACGACAACGACAACGGCAACGGCAACACGTTTATAAATCTTATAATCACTCTTGCACACTTGCATATGCACTTACCCTAGCACCCACACATTGTTGTTATTGTTTTTAGGCTTTAAAAAGCAACTCATTTATTTTTACCAGTATAAGGGTTATGCTTAGATGTATTTCGGCTTGTTATAATTTATAAATGATCTATCTATCTATCTATTCTATATCTATCTTATCTACACGTACTTTGGAAAGCGTCTAAAGGTTGTTAGGCATCTTTCTTTATTTCTCTTCGTTTATTTATTTCTTCCCTACTTAAGTGTGTGTTATTAAAATAAATAAAGGGTAGAGAGCCGGAGATAGAGAAGCTACTGGTTTATCTTTATCTAGCGGTGAATTTTTAAAGTAAGAATAAAAGGACAGACAAAACACAAATAAAGTATAGCTTCTTATCTCTCTTTTCGGCTGTTGATGTTTATTTTATAATTTAAGAGTTTTATTATTTAGAAAATAATGAACTTTCTAATTTTATTTGCATACACAGCTAGGATTGTTATAAAATAAATAAAAGTTGTTGGCATACGTGTAGGGAGCTGAAGGTATTTCTATAACAATGAGAAATTTTTGAGGGAAAAAATGTTTCCGTTTAGCTAACTAGTTTAGAAATAACGAATCACAAGCAGTATGAGTATAGTGGTAGTGTGTTGGCTTATTAGACGTATGATCTCTCTATGGCTATATAATCGTCTATGTAGATATATCTATATATATATTAATGCTATATATAACTTTCTGATGTATAAAAAAGAAATGGATTTTTTTTATCTCTATGTTAAATGTTTCATAATTTTTTTTGGTGTCTTGTGAGACGAATCTATTATATCATTGTATTTTTTTTGTGTTTATCTGTCCTTTATTCTATGGATATAATGTAACTACATTCTATCTATTATATGTATATCTCCTGGTTCTATATTATTCTTCTTATATGTTCTTTAGATCATTCTCGATAAAACAGTTATATAGTTACTTTTTCTGAGGGTAAATGTATATAAAAGATATTGCATTTTATATTATATTTCACTCTTGCTCCGATAGATGTATTAGTGGTATACAGGTAGGTCCCGACACCAATGATAGAATAAAACACATACAATGTGGATGATGTGAGAAATTTTAGTTGCAACCTGAATAAAGGTGTTATGACCAATGAAGTAAGTTTCTCATTCTTTTGTGAAGAATAGTGGCCATTGTAAATGCCTGTTTGGCTTCGAGTTATCACCAGCCAGGATCCTGGAATCAAGTATTCTAGCATACTATTAGAAGAGCTTTATGTACCAGAAGAACGCAGATTAATATGTGTGCTGAACGCAGGAGATTGTATTATTAAAAAAGAAGTGAAAAGGCAATGGCTGGTCGTCTTGCTTTCTGTTGTGAAATTCATCACTTTTCAATCCGAATGCATTATCACAACTTTATTTCGCCTCCCCTATTTCATTCCCAACTAAAATAGCCACACTTTGAACTGTTTCCTCCTCAGATGTTGTGTGTGGTACGTAGAATCCTTTATTAATTTCCTTGACTTAACACTTAAGGCACGTGACTCGTGTGTTCTCTTGTTTCATTAAAATTTATTTTTATGGCTCTTTCTGTTTCATCTGCCAGCCATAATGTGATGCCAATTTATACTGGCCTGTGCTTACAGAAGTCAGTTAAAAAAAAAAGAAAATGGAATCTCAAATACAACGTTAAGCAATAAATTTTGTTCTAAAAAAGTATGCTGCTCTCTAGACGACCTTAGAGGGTAGCCAGTATACATAGAGATGTTAGAGTATGGCAAAGCTCGGGATTTAACTTTAAGACATGACAGCCAGCATTGATACTTATTTAGCGTTTAATGATCTGTAATTAAGTGGCAGTATTGACGGGGAAAGCATGGAAGGCAAGGATATAAAAATGTAGGTAAGAGACAGTGGCCTTTGGTAGCAACATGAGTGGCAACATTTGTTTGTATTATTTGTAAACAAAAGAAAAATGTTAAAACCGGACGTGATATATCCTTAAAGTATGCTTTATTATTTTTTATTACAAATATTTGTTAGCAAAAGAATAAAGGGGATGTTTTGTAGCAATTTGAGCCTGGAAAGTATGTTACAAAAACACATGCAGGAAAGTTATAATATACGGAATTTGGAAAAGAATACAAACATATTTCAAATCCTAACCTTATTAAAGATAAGAGCGTATAGATTTATTTCCAAAAATAGTTTAAATAACTGTACTGAAAAACTGCTACTAATTTTTGAAAGCCTCAAGTTATGCAATATCTTTTTATTATATGATCTTTGATCCGGCAACGAAAGCCTATATTTACACTGGAAATATTGTTCTTTACACACACATTTTGAAAATATATGTCCCCCATCAGAGATCAAATAATAGGGCTTCTAACTGGATAGCGAGTTCATTTGAGAGGCGCATAATAATGCTGTTATAAGGAAAAGTAAAAGCGAAATCATTAAGCAGCACATTTGGTGAATTTGGTTTGATTCTTGTCTATAATGTGCGCCCTTAACTAGCCTTTAGTAAATTTTCACATTCTCCCTGTTAGGTATGCTTTATTTTTTTAAGATTTCTTTATCAAAATTCTAACGATTTAATTTTATTGTTAAAAAGATGTTAAGCTTCAAAGAATACTTGGGAATAATCTTTAAAATTAATAATTAAATCCCTTTCTGTCCATGTGCAATACACTTCATTCAATACATTTTACATGCTTTAGTTTTTTGTGTTATTTTTGTGTACTGAAAGCATAATTTTATTATTAATTAATTTTCTTACAAATTCTTGGCAAAATCTTTAAGATTCTTTAAAAAAACTCATGTTTTGGAAAGAAACTTAAAACATGACAGCAAAACTAGTTTCTTTGTAGCCCCCAGCCAGTTGTCATAATTTTGTTACTAAAATAACTTCACTGATTCAGTTGTTTGCATACATTTTATAAACAATTTCAACAATTAAAATCATACGTAATAAAAACAAAAACAAAAAAGCATAAAATTTTAAAAATACAAAATCTTTTGCTTTTTAGCCTAAAAGCAGGCTTTAGCTCTAGGCCAAAACATTGACTTTAGAGACATGTTATGCACAAGACAAAATTAAAATATATGCCAGTCTATGAAGAAAATAACAAAAAACAAGGAAGAAAAGAGAAAGAAAAGAATGCCTTGGACAAAAGAAACATACTGTAACTTTACTCCTTAAAGTATGCCAAGCTTTTCTGTTTTTTTTTGCTTTCTTATTTTAAATCATAATTTAGACATGACATGTACATGCAACTACAGCATAATTAAGATACGAAAACAAAAGAAAAGTGAAAGATAAGAGAGAGGAGACAGAGAGTGAAGAAGAGTGTTCAGAAACTTAAGGAACTGCTAGAGAAAAATTGTGTGCATACTTTAAGGCCATTGGGAGTTTAACTTGTTTTGTGTATTTACAATTCTTATAAATTTTTTATAATATAAGGGGCAGTAATATAGAGTCTAGGATTAAGTAGTGGCTAACATGTATTGCATGAAATACTTGGGATTACGTTAAGGCCACTTAACTGGCCAATATCCCAATGGAAGTTGTAACTGTCAAGAGCATAGGCTACGTGATAACACGGTCAGACTTCGGGTGAAAGTTTATAAAATCTGTGCAGATAGAGAGTTTTGGGAAATTGCTGTAATGCTCATCAAAACGACCCGTTAAGATTTTTACGTGTGATTCGAACCTAGCGGAAACCTAGATGGCATGGGTGGAGGAAATTTTACAAAGTTACCAAGCAAAGCTTACTCTCTAATGCTATCAGACCACTGCAGCGTCATAAAGGCGGGGACACAAAAATACCTCCAGAGAGAATATTAACATGCTTTCTGATATCCACTGGATTCTAACACGATGAGCTCTAAGATGGTTTATGGCTGCCGTGACATGCATACTATAAGAATACCCAGGCCTTACAATCAGCAGGCGACATGCCTTGTGGGTTTACAATTGGGACCTCTCTGAAGACTTGCTGCTCTGTAATTAACAATGTAGTAATGGATTCCACCAACGTATGAGATACTGGCAACACAAGGCGTATACCTTGACAAGGTTAGATGAAAGGCTTACAAAAGTCTGCCCAAACTCCAACGAGCAGATGCTTCTCATTCCTTAATATTGTAATACAGACCAGACGTGAAGCTTTATACCCTGTTACTGTCTATGACGTATAATTTCTTGCCTGCAAATAGGCTCGCAGTTTTTTATGGTAGAGTTTAGGCACCAAAATAACGGAAAATGAATTCTCCTTAAAACTGGCACAATGTTGTCAACACAAATGGTGAATAGTTTTTGATTGATAAACATTTTGACCACAGTAACTGACATACACTAGAGTTTGATGTAAAAATAATTCTTCTCTTTACTACACCTTCTATTTACCAGGTTACTGTTTGTGCTCAAAAACTTGTTGATTTTTCCTCCGCCTTTTTTTTACTTTTTCAGTTGGTCATTTGTGCTTCTCTCCTGAAGAGTAAAAGTTTCTTTCTTTGTTTTTTAAATTTTAGGCTACAGGTTCTTACGCCCTTTAGTAGCTATTGACTGGTAAGCTTGTCAAAGTTTTTAGTGGTCCTAGTTTTCCGCTTCGTATAATTCAATTCACTTTTTTTTGTCGTTGTAAAGCTATTTAAAACTCCTGAGATTTATAGCCATGATATTTACGCCACACATCATAAAGCTTTAAAAGAAAAAAGAGGAAAACAAAGAATAAAAATGCACAGCAATAGCAAGAGAGAAAGATACAAAAAAATTATGAATCCTTGTTTTATTCCCCATTGCCTAAGAGCATCACTGCACCAGTTCAAGCAAAGTAACTGTTACAGCAACTCAAACAACACACATTAAAACACAGATACAATTACAAACTTTACAATGAATTGAAATATTTCTTTTCCACCGTTTTCCACTTTTTTCCAACAAGCCGCTTTCAGAGCTTATTTTCATTTTTCATACGGAAATCATAGAATATTTAAATCGCATTAAATATGCAAATTCCCTTGAGAAGTTCTCTGTGTTTGGATATTCGCCATGGTAAGGTTAGGCTTGTGCGTTAAAATACTACCCTATAGCTGGGAAGTAAGATGCCAACGGATGTTTTGTTAGTTTGGTTAGGTTTTTGCAGGCCTAATAACATGTAATCTTTGTATTCTGTCTGCCTACTAAAATTATGTGACAAATTGTGTTCCAGTGGTGTTTAATGCAGTAACTTAGGTGTTCGAAAAAGAGATGCATACTTAGGCCTAAGCAGTTATTTGTCAGAAGTATTTTAAAATAGATTTAGAAGCAATTAGATTTCGTTCTATTTATTAATAAAATTTATAGGCCTCCAAAACTCTGAGAACGAGAGATTCAATCCAATTGTTTATATAGCAACTCATTTTTGTAGGCGCATATTTAATTCATCAGATCCTTTGCATATTAAAGCAGAAGCTCATCAGATTTAAAAATAGATTCGTGTAAATTTTATCGCGTTAAACTAATTATTATCATTTTTTTCTCTACTTTTCTTTAAAACATTTCTCTTGTTTAGCACTCCTTATAGTGGCGGCCCTTGTTCTCTGCATAATTGCAAATTAACTGAAATTGTTTAATGATGTCGACGGTATAAATGCGCTGCTTAAAGCAAAAATACAAATATTATAATTTTTCCGCATCAGTAACATAAAAAACAAAAAGAAAACAGAACAACAAAGAAATAAAAATGAATGCAATTTCAAAGCATAAAGTTCATTGAACTTTTATTAATTTATAAGTTTTGTATAAAGCATAAGTAGGGGTATACACCATGCAATATCCGTAGTTTGAAAAGAAATTTATAAGCACTATTATTAGGAGCACTGAAAAATATTTTCTGAGTGGGAATAAGGAATAGACGGAAGCATTATGATGGTGAGTCCAAGCCGACTTGGCACAGGCTCAGTAATACAAAGTTGCCCCATAGGCTCCTAATGAAGTGCTGTGCCTTCAAATCTGAGGTGTTTGTAGACTTCACTGATCACTTCTGTTGATGTAGCAGGTATTTTGTGGATAGTCAGGGTACATAAAGTCGCCATTTTGTAGTCCTGTTGGCATATTAGATAATGGCTTGTGGTTCAAATCCAAGCTGAGATATCTAAGACAGTAACGAAGTTCAATCAGGATTACAACCTAACTTCTGACACCACTTATGTTGTGTGAATTAATTTTAAAAATTAGAGACGAGACCTCCTGTTTAAAGTCGATTCCATCACAGTTTTATTATGTTCTCAGAGTTTTTGTCTGAAATCTGCTGAGAGGAAGTCACCGAAGGAATATTTCTTTTCGTATTTCGTTTTGTTGGAAATATCTGACCGAGGCCTCACGGTCTAATAAGCCAACGCACTACCGGAATTTTTGGGTTATTCACTCCCGCGCAATGGGAGTGGAATCTGGATTCACCGAAAAATCTCTAACAAACTAATGTGATCAATTTCGCTTTGGAAACTAACAGAAGGTTCTACAAAAGACAGTGTGGCTTGCTATTTCTAGCTCGGGATATGAAAGACTTGATAGTTCAGGCATTAGATTGTGAGGTTAAGGGTAATACAAAGGGCTTTAAAGCCTTGGAATGTAGTCGGTAATTGCAAGTGTAAGAACCTTTTGCATGAGGACAGCTTATACTCATTTATGTTGTAATTAAGTCCTCCAAAAAAAAAAAAACATAAATTAAGCAGTCATTGACGAGACCAGGCTCTGACAATAATTTTTCACACACTTCACGCTTGATTTTTTTTGTAAGCAATACTGATGCCAAATGGTTATATGCACTCTGTTTTAATGAGTTTTTTTCTTTCTTGTTGCAATTATTTTAATTTTAAAAATTAAAATAAATTTCAACGACAATAAATTTTTTTTTTATTTTATTTGAAGGCGATAAATTTTCGAATTTAATTAAATAATTTAAATTTATGCAATTCTTGCTTGTTTAGTTTTATTTATTGTTTCGTTTCGTTTCTCTTTTCTTTTTTATTTTCCATTTTCGATGTTTTTTATTTTTTTTTTTTCTAATTTATTGCTCCACTGACCACCATACTGGCAGTCATTTGCATTTTCCTCCATAAATATTGTGTGGCACGAAATGATAAAAAAAAAATAACGGGAAAAACGAAAAAGGAATTTCTTCAGTTCGTTCAGCTGCTGTTGATGCTGATGGCAGTGTCAGCTGTTACAATTCCTTCTTTTTCTTTTTTGTTTTGCAATTTTTTTTTATTCTCATTCGGTTTTTTTTTGTGTTGTTGCGGTTACGTGGTTAAATATTCCATTTGCTGTTGTTTAACTCGTTATAGATATTGTCAGTTGCTGCTGCTACTGTTTCAACTTCCCAAAAAATATTCTTTACAATCGTCTCCAAACGTATTTGTTATTCCCGTAACGTGCTGTTTAGTTCATTTTACTCTTTTTTTTTTGGTAGCAGAACAGAACGGGACATTTATAAATAAATTGAAGAAGATTTTGTTGCAGTGGCAGTTTTTAGGTTATGGATGGAATGTCATTATCACATGCAGGGAAAGGAAATGTTTTTCCTTCATATGGTTTAATAATGTAAAATAAATTGCTTAAAATTGCTTTACACTTAACCCTCGTAAAGCAGGGGAAGTATATTTTTAAAGGTTTATTCCATGCATGTAGAGAAAATCTTGGTTTGTGTCTTTACTAACTTAGCATTAATGCAAGCAATTTAGGTTAGCATCTGGGTGAGTATCATAAAATGGTCATCTTAGGTTTTGAAATTTATAACGAAGCCCCAATCTCTTCAAGACGTCGTAGTCCTATAGGTAGTGTCTATGTTTATCAGGCGAAAACCCGTGACTGATACTTCAGCCTAGACATATCGAATAAAATGAAATGTGAAAAAAAATATTTTTTTCCCGAAGAATTTGCTCAACATTTTGTTGGCGAAGTAAGCAAAATTGCCATGAAAAGTTTCTTAAATCAATCGTTAAGGTATTGATCCCGCCATGGGTGGTGTAAGAAGATGGGTTGTAATCCTGACTAAAATTTTTTAATGACCAGTTATGTAATTAAGTAAGTAAGTGGCAGAGCCATACATACTTAGGTTAGGTTTGAGTACCCAGAGATCAAAATAATCTCTTGAAAAGAAAAGTAGGACTTAACAAGAAAACTTCACTAACACTAAACCCCATACAACAGCCGAATACATGTGTACAGACGGCTTAATTTCTGTTTTCTTGTTAGAGTTCCTTTAATCTAGTTTAGATGTTCAGCTGGAACAAGTAAATCGGTCATTGTAGCTAGTTCTAGAGTGATAGAGATGTCATATCCCTTGAATATATGCAACGACGGCTGTGAAACATTATCCTAGAAACTGTAATAGAGGATCACAGGAGAGGTTTACGTTAGCAAATGCAATTACGCAAAATGTGTCAATACAACTAGCAGCTGATGCGAACACATAAGTATTGTATGCGTTACCACAGCAGGAGTCTCAGGCTATAAACGATTCCATTCAGAGGAAATACTAAAGACATTGATTGCCTGGAGTTAGCAATATTGACTGATAAAATCAGAAGTCAATCGTTATATCCAGGTTTTATAAGCTACAAAACAATAAGTATGTTGCGCGTCAACCCTGCCTTATCCCATATTTGCTAAGCACTCTATGGTACTTAGCTTATGATCCTTTTGAATTTGGATGTAATTTGAGTGTACTTGCTCATTAAAGCTCGTACGCATAGGTCAAACTAGTCCAAGGTTTAATCAAACCTAAAAAGAGAGGATAGTTAAAGGGAAGATAAGAAGTGGAAAAAAGAGATAAAGAACTAGAACGGGACAGAGATAGAAATCAGAGGAAAAGGAGTTAAAAATACCGGATCAACACGCAATAAAGCGCGAATACCTGCCTGATGCCTTGGACGGCTCAACAGCGTTCACTACTATTTATAATCTCGTGTCTTACAACCTTTCAGTCAGGATTAGCGATCTAGTTTCTCACACGTTGTATTGTTGCGTAATTTTATTTACATGAGTGGCGGACTACTGGTTTACACGAACGGACAGACTTTTTTAAAGTATTACTTTTCATGGCAATTTATTTTACTCTTAGATTTTGGCAGAAATCTGTTGTTGAGAGGAAGTTCGCCTATTGAAATATTCTTTCTTTATTTCGTTATGGTAGAGTTGTCGACCTAGGGTTTGAACCGAGGCCTTTCTGTCTAATATGTCAACGCACTACTACTAGACTACGTTGACGTCTAAGGGCTGGACAATTTCATGGGATGTGGTTTGATAGTCTGCTAACTCTTCCTCATCCAAACATAATCCAGTAATAATTCACCTGCAAGGTATTTCAGATCCTTGTCCAGAGCCCTGTAAGAAATGCAGTACTAACTCACGCTACCCCTTTGAAATTCAGCAGCAAATCGGTTCTCACACAATATGTAGCAGGCCATTATCGTCCATTTTCATTGAATTTTTTTGTCATCAAAATATCAGATTGAAGACATCAACCATTATGCTCCTGATTCTAGATTACTGCAAGGGTTTTACAAATTTCTTCCATGCTTAGCTACTTTATAGAGAAACCCTTAAGCAATCAATAATTTTGGATTTTTTTTTAAGTGCAGAAAACCTTACAAACACATGCCATTGTTTCAAATTCAATCAAGCTCAAACTGTCATAGTCATCAAATGCATGAATTAGGGAACATTTCAGAGAAGTTTCAGCAGCGCTGCCTTCTGTTTACGTTTATATTTTTCTTCTCCTTCTTTTTCTTTAGTTTTTCTTTAAGCTATTAATACGTGCTTTTTATTTCTGATTTCGAAAAACAAAAACTTCTGAAAGCAATTTCTCTTCGTGCCACATTTTTCATAAGTTTTCATAGCAAAAATGCTACCGAAGGAAAAAAAAATTCTTTTTTTTTTCGAAACAAATTGTTGCAAAAAGCAACGTATATTCACATTCAATTTATTGTTTAATAAAAAAAAACAAAAAAAAACTAAAATTTATAGAAGAAAGCAAGCTTTTTCCTCTCTAAAGAAAATCTTTTCTTTTTAAAATTTTTGTTTTTTTTTTTGTTTTTGTTATTCACCAAGAAACAAAAGGAAGGCAAGATTGGAGGCATGGATAAATGACAAGAGTCAAGTTTAAACTTGATTAACAAATTTTTAAGTTTTTCTTTTCCTTCTCTATCTCTCGCGTTAAGTGCACACACTCATATTACTTGCAAATGCATTGCATATGTTATGGCAAAGGCTTGCATGTTGTGTATATGTATGTGTGATTGCCATACACATGTGCTATAAAGTCATGTTCAAATGGCACGCAACCAACACGTTTGGGAGTACCCCATACTCATCGGTGTTGTGTGTCAGTAGTTTTACATGTTATACTGTTCTTAACAAGCCATGTACAGACACATTACAGAGTTTTTGGTTTCTTTTATTTTTCTCATATGTATGTGTGTGTGATGTGTGGTGTGTAGATAGCAAAAAAAATTTGTGGCAAATATTGTAAACTTTCAATACAAAAGAATTGCTTTTTAAGTTTTTAACAGTGTTTTTTTTTCAACTTTTTTTGTTTTTTGGCAAGTGCGTACACTGTTGTTGTTCTACATTTTGGGTTCCAGGATGTTGCTTTGATATTTCTAAAAACCATCAGAAAACACCAAGAAAGGCTGATCAGATTACTGAACCTGATCTCTACTGGGAGAAACATTAAGCATGGTTTGAAACAGGAACCGATCCGCAGAGGAGAAAGGCATAACTCTTTGGATTGCAGAGCATACACTAACTACTGGTTATTGCAACCCTTCAGATGCTACTTTCTCAACACTACTTAATATTGTATTGTCGTTAACCTTACACATTGAGCGGACAGATCAAACGATCGCATTTTTGAGAAACCTTTTTCACTTGGCAATATTTGATTTTTCTCAGATATTTTTGCCAGAAGTCTTGCTTAGGGGAGGCGACGTAGAAATGTTTTTCTTCATATTGTCGTCCTATGTTGGCGGATAATGACCTGGAGTTTGACTCATGGCTCATGTATAATAAGGCAACCACACTTACCTACTTAGACTACCATTTGTAGTCGTTACCCAACAAAAACCTCGATTGTTTCAAACCCATTTGACTTCAAAGCAATCTCCGCTTTCGGTGGGGGAATATTCTTTCAAACTTTCCTTATCAACTTCCTGGAGAAAACATTCGTGCCCTTTCAGGCAGTTTCAAAAGCTCTCCTCTACTGGCTTACTTTCAATTACCTTCAATTCAATGGGGATGACCTTCGAATCCTGAAGAGAAGCAGAGGAAAGTTTCTAAATCAGATAGACTTTCGTTGGCAATGTGTTCAGCTTGTTAAATACGCCTACGAATGGCTTCTCTAGGTTTCCATGGCAAATGTAGTTTCAGAAACGTTCGAACTTTGTTCAAAACCACTCTGATTCTACTAAACTGCTACTAAACTGAGATACAATGAATGAGGCCATTGTGGAAACCAATACTATTGGGGAAGATTGCCTTTTAAAAGGCAAGACAGTGGCACCTTTCCTCAAGCGAACGATTACGATCAATGAAAATGGGAACCCACACAATAATAGTAAAAGACAAAGGCCTTGGGGAAAGCAAAGTAAAGCTTTGTAGATGATTATGCAGCCTGGATTGATCTTGTTTGGTAGAAAGAGAATTGTACGTCATGAGCTTCAATATCCTGTTCAAATGATTGAAGCATAGAATTGAAGTAAAACTAACAGCATTGATCAACAGACAAGGATTTATGTTTGATGTATGACGATACGAAAGGTCATCTTTGTTGATCCAACAGAATCTGAAAGAGTTTGATTAGGCAGTTGCAATGCAACCAACATATACTCACAGACCGAACCATACATCTTTGGATTAGAATTTGTTGTGATCTCAGAAGACCTCTTTAAATTTTTTGCTCATATTTATTGTACAAAAAGGGCGCACTGTAAAAACCACAGGACGACAGGATTCCTCTTCCACATTGCTTGCTCCAAGGCAAGAAAAGCAAACAACTTAATTCTGTAGAAAGTATTCTCCATTTAGATTCAAGTGTAGAGAACATCCAGCTGTCATTGTGAATCAACTTTAACTTCTTAGCCTATCTTGCCATATGCCAGTATGCCCCGTATGTGTTCAAATGTGGCTTCTAAGTTTTTCTTTTTCTGCTCTCCATTGTTGCTTTTCTTTTAAATTTCATTAGAATTGCTTGCTTATTGTTGTTGTTGTTGTTCTACGTTCTCAAGTTTTAACTGTCGTTGCAACATTGTTTCGTACGTTTTTGTTGTTGTTGTTCCCGACTATTGTTTTAATTGTTTATTTTGGCTGTCAAAGTAAAACAATAAAACCAAGAATTTCTTTCTTTCTTTCTTCTCTTTTTTTTTGTTTGTTTTTTGGCTGCAACAACAGCACAGAGCTGCCAGTTTTGCAAAGTGTTTCAAGCATAGCCAAAGCATGCAACACGAAACCGTCTTTTAATTTCTATTTTAATTGTTGACTGCCTTCAAATGCTTCTTAGGCTCTGTTCTGTATACGTCCATTTTAAGGGAGGTTTTTATTGCTTTTTCGGTGTTTGAGCAAAATTTTAAATTAATTTTTTTTTTTGGGGCCATGCAATTGGTGAGCAGGTCAGAGAGGGCATAGTTATTAAAGGACATTAATCTTTCGCTTCCAAAGACTTGTTTTTTCCGCTTATTTTTAAAGCTTGAAATTCTGTGCTACAATGTTATGCTACAATTTCGTTAGTAATTCATTATTAAAGTTGTGCAGTGAAGTAAATAAAAACAAAATGTAAAGCCTACCTTTGACAGCAATGCTTATAATAAAATTCATAGTCTATCTTTAGGCGCATACAGTTTTTTTGTAAAGCTTTAGTGGAAATCATAATATTTCATAAACGGGTTTTTATGCAAGAGAACACAAGTACTAATAAACAAATACTTAAACCAAGATATCATACATACGCACACACACACACATTCACGGATATAAATATCCTTATCCATATATAGGTACTACAGATATATTTATGTACCAGCGAATAACTGATTGTTTATGAACACCAGTTCTCCAAAATACGTAAAATGCAGATTGTGTTGGTAGATAGGTTGAAGGGCAGGAGACCAAGCATAGGCTTTATGGTCCCATTCCTAACTCTACACATAGCAGAGTCGTTAAGGGGAGATGTAGTGCGCTCACCAGCATGGGTAACTAAACATTATTTCTTTTATAGGAAGTCTGTGTCTTACACAAACTATTTAAACTTCATGTAGT
>QOCX01000984.1:36901-57184 GCA_005959815.1 Sarcophaga bullata
TTTAATACTGATACGAATACTGGACAATACGTATAAATGGTTATCATGGATTTGAACTTATTCTAACTCCACAAACTATTTAAATACCTTCAGCATTAATACTACAAACAAATAATAATCATCCCAACCATCCATATGTATGGATTTGTTATTCCTTCTTTGCTTTGTTTCTAACGAAACAAGCAAGAAAAAAGGGCAAGGAAATAAAGAATACACACACACAATATCATTATCCTTAAGCTTATGCTCATCACTTTATACATTTGTTTCCTTTTTAAGCATTTTTTTAACGCAGACAATGAAACTCTCTCAACTCCACCACCACCACCAGCATTTGCTGAAATATATCAGAGCCCAGCATCAGTTGGAAAATCAACCAAAATTATGCAAATTTATGAAGAGATCATCTACTCTCATACTCGTACTTGTACTTGTACTCCCGTAAATGAATAATGTTGCACGGAAAACTTTGCTTTTAGCATCAGCATGTTGGTGGATGATAGAATCGTATGCAGAAATTATTGTGTTTTTTCATTCTTTTCATTATCTTCCTTGTTTTGTTTTTTAGCTGCCATTATGATGAGAATATGATTTATTATTATATGCTAGAGAGGAAGAAGAAGAGAAAGAAAAACTCTAGAGAAAAGGAAACTATTATACAGAGGGTTACAAGAGAAATAATGTTTAGGGAAAGGTTATAAATAATAAAGCACAGGAAATAGTCATTCAAACGAGTTCAAAAAAAAAAAAATTTGGCACTCAACAGCGCACACTACAGGGCAATGAATTGTATGATCTAGGTCAGGGTGGTAGCCTCTGATATCGAAAAGCTTACTTGAGCAAGCATAGCGGGCCCGTTGTGATGCCACAGGTGACGCAGTCCCTGTACTGGACCAAGTTCCATCAAAGCCAGGAAGACGAAGAAGTCGTTCAGAGCAAGGGCTGCACTTGAATGATCTGAAACCCAAAGACATTTGGTTTCAATAGATTGGAACTACGTCACTTGTATGATCTGAACCCCAAAGACATTCGGTTTCAATAGAACGAAATTACGTGGCCACAGCTCATGTCACATTCGATATCGCGCATGAGAGATTTGAGTGGTAAGTTATGCGCACTTGATGGTGACATGGACTAGCCACAAAATCATGCGATTTGACTCTTTGATTTGAATTCTTTTTGTGGAGTTTTCTTAAGTCGCAGGAATATGTAAATAAGTTACAAGCCATAGAGGTCCTCTAAGTCCACATAACCCACGCCATCGGTCAAATTTAACCCGATTAATGCACCAGCATCATGGGCAATTAGATACTGAGGATGCTCTTCACTCAGAGAAGTCATGGCGGACGTATTAAAGATACTTCACGATACATACTTAAACTAGTCATTACAACTCTTTAGTCAAGATCACAACGTAGCTTCACACGTCACTTATGTTGTGTGTATTAATTTCATACATGAGTGGCGAGACCTACAGTTAAATAAAGTCGATTTCGAACGACATTTTTTTTAGAAGCTTTTCATGCAATTTTTTTATATTGTCTCAGAGCCTTGTCAGAAATCTGTTGCGAGCAGTCGTTAAGAAATATTTTTTCCATTTTTCGTTTTGTTAAAGAAGTCTAAGCCTGGGGTTTAAACACCATGGCTCACGACTAATGAGCCAACACTCTACTTACTAGACAACGGCGTACGACATTATATTCCTCATAGCTGGAGTTTAAACACCATGGCTTACGACTAATGAAGCCAACACTCTACTTACTAGACAACGGCGAACACGTTATATTCTCATATAATGGCATGCATAAGTCTCTCCATAGAATAAAAAAATGTGGATGATATCCCCTGACACCTTGTTTTTATTTAAATTTAAAACTATGAAGCGCTTAATGAAGACCCGCTGTAATTAATCAACTAAAAAGGGCATCAAAAAATATCTTTTACTGAAGCCAAAACACTGTGTTTAATATTATTTGCCATCAAAACCATTTTTTGTTTCATATTCCTTTTGTATAAATTATCTCATTGTCAATATGAAAGCTTTGCAACACCCTGTTTTTATGTTTATTTTATTAACTCACACTACGTATGTATGATACATGTATGTATGTGTTGTGAATAATGATAATAATGCTGGTGGTCATAAATAATGATACCCCATAAACCAGCCAACAAAACAAATCTCCTATGGACTCGTATCATATACTAAAAACAACGGCATTAATACACCGTTTGGCGAATGCCAAAATAGTATTTAAATACTGGCAACCATTTGGGAATGTTTCTGTTCATCATATTGGGTAAGGGAAAAAATTATTTCGTAATATTTTATTAAAGATTTCGAAACAAAACACACATTAGGCCTCAGTATAATATGGGGAAATTTTTCCTGGGCGCCATAATTTCTTTCATTGTAGACTAAATTAACGTCTTACGTATTTCACAATAAAGATGTTACGCAAATGACATTGAAAATAATCTGCTGATATGCAGATCACACATGCTCCCATCATTAATACAACTATTAGATCTGGTCCTTCCCAACCATAAATTTCATTTTTCTGTTCTCATCTGCCATTGCAATGATCTTTAAATCAATATAAATGGCCTTTGCCCTCTACCCAATTGTAAACCATCATGTGCATGTTGTTGATGATAATCTAAAATGTAACAGCTTTTATGTGTTAAGCCTTTATTTGATGTATACGTCAGTGTGATAAGTATTTACACACACACATGGTCCTTTCTGGTATAGTGAGTACTGCATTAAGAAGAAAAACATCTCTTTATCTCTGCCACCTCTCACATACATACATACATACATAACTGTGTGTGTATGTGTATGTTTAGTGCTCATATTTGATTATTTCCCCCATGTGTGTGTGAGTGTGTGTGTTTGTATGTTTGATTTCAAGGCACCAATGTATGGTTAAGTGAGTAAATTTTCCGTCAGAATATTGCAAAATTTTGGTATACGTACGGCAGGGGGGGGTTGGTATAATTTTAGGAGTTATAATGTATGCATGACTCAACAATAAATGTATTGGAGAAATGTGTGTATGTGTGTGTGTGTGTATGTTTTATGATTCCCACTCATGATTATTAAACACACATAATGATTTATTATATCGTGGTGTATAATTTCAGTTTCATATCCGCATACGAGTTTAAATGCTTATAGTATGCCTATGTATGTGTATAATACATGAGTACGTGTATGTATGTATACTGTTTGGAGAAAGAAAAACTGTATCCTTTATTCAACCACTATTTGCTGGTATTTACAGTTTCATTTTTGTGATCATTGAAATTTATGGTTTCCATATACAAAATTAAGCTTGAAGGGCTATTGTATGGTAATTGTTGCCATGCCATTGAAAGAGAGAGAGAGAGAGGGAGAAAGAGAGAGTTAGTTCAAGTTCTTCTTTTCGATTATTGACTCTCTTATAGATTAATTTTTTTTTTTTTTTTTTGGTTTTTAATAAACACTCGAGAAAAATAGCACGAGTAAAAGAGCCTTAATTACGAGATTACCTCTACTCGGGCAGGACATTCTGCTTGAGCTAGGAAAAAGTTTATACAGGGAAGGATAGAAGGTGTAGCATTAAAATAAGTAAGGCGATGGACCATTGTTTAAGAACCAGATTCATTTATTAAGCGTTTAGGCCCACTAGGATACCAACATTAATGAATAGTTCAAAGAAGAAGCACTTCATTAACGGAAACTAATACGATTCTTAAATAAATCTCTATAGGCAGGCAATCTTTATAGAAGAAAATTCAATGCAAAAACAACAGTAGAAAAAATAAGAGATTAAACCAACCATCTGCACCTTCAAGTAGATGTCATTCAGAGAGTGGGTGAACGTGAAAAATGGGGACTATATTGTCAGTTTATGATGATACGGAATAAATGTCTTAGCGAAGCCATATACGAGGGACTACAATAAAATCACTCAATCAACACTCAGTCAACACAACGCCATCCTGATGGGCCGCAGCTCATCTTCCATCGGGCTCACAGCCTGCTGAAAGACGTCAATCTTAAGAAGAAAAATCTTAATTTGGCATGCTCAAGATTAGTGCTCTTTGAACGAATCTCACTTGAAGATGGATATTCATGCCGATTTAAAACGAGAAATGAATGGTAGCTGCGTTGGCCTACTAAATGGTGAGGAACACGTTCAAAACCCAGTCGAGACATCTCGGAGCAAATAGAAAGAATGGAAAAACTATATTTGTGATTGAGTTCGCTCTTAGAGCTCTCCTGCTAAAGATTCTTGAGAATAAAAGTAAATATGTGTCATGAAATAGTTTTTTAAGAACTCGATCTAAAACTGTGGCCTGCCGCCACTGCTAGGATAACAATTTTAATCCACACAACATGGGTGGTGCTAGGGAAGCTAGCGTGGTTAATCCTATACTAAAGATTGTAATCGCAACTCTAAGAAATTAAGTATATTCCTAGATGGTCGTAGTAATTGCTCACAGTCGAATAGTTTTTTCATTGAAAGAAAGTTTCTTTCTCACTCGTAAAATGGTAAGTGCTGGTCCGTGGTCATTGCCCGGGTTTGTTGTTACATCGATGTGGCTATTGATTCAAGTGAGTCATACCTTACAATTTCCAAGAGGTATATGAGGCAATATATCATCTGCCTATCGTTCGCTCACAATGCCGCATATAATTTCATCAAGGGTTAATACTCTACGGAAGTCTTCATAATCTAGTAAGTAGTGTGTTTGCTTATTAGTTGCTAGGCCACGGTTCAAATTTCATTTCAGGCATCTCCAACATAACGAAATATCCTCTCAGCAGATTTTTGATAAAAGCTTTGAGAGCGAAATCAAATTTCCATGAAAAGTTTCTCAGAATCGACCTTAAAGTGTATGCTCCTCCACTTGTCATGATCATGCCCAAGTTTATCATTAAGCCTACTGATTTGAACCAACAACTTACAATCCCAAGACCCACTTTAGTGGTGTATCAACCGTCACCATCGTTGGGCCTGTCATATAATTTGATCAAGAGTTCACTCACTACGCTGTTAATTACCATAACACGTAAGCGGTGTTGGCTTATTAGGCGTGGTGGGCGCACGGTGTCAGATCGAAGATGAAGAATATTTTTATCCTAGGATGACTTCCTTCTCAGCAAATTCTAGTAAAAACTCTGAGAGTAATAAAAGCCGGGGCGTGGAAGCTTTCTCAAAAAAAAAAAAAAGGAACATACGTTTTTGGAGGCTCGAATTTAACTGTACGTCCCAATCTTTCTTGGCATAAAAATAAACACACGCAATATAACTGATGTGGGAAGCTGTCTCGTAAGCTCTGAAATGCTGCAATGAAAAGAACTTTGCTTTGTGGGCATCCTCTGATTGTGCCGGCTTTTATTACTTCATGCCCTGCGTATATTACACAGTTGGTAGAGAGAATCCAATTTATACATGAAGTCCTGTGTATAAGCCTAAAAGCATGTTAAATGATATATTGGACTGCGCATTACAGTCCCCTACTTTATGTTCAAGCACTAACCACCTCCATTTCTAAAAATTTTTCTTCATTTCGGGCGTATTTTAATGAACTTTGGTTTTCATATAAAAATCAGGATTTTTTTTGTTGTCTTCTAAATTCAGTTCGATGACGTACTTAACCCTCTTATTACAATGGGAAAAAGTGTTGCCACTTGTTCCAATTCCTTAATACGTTAATGATTATCAATTTTTTATTCTTTTTAGAAAACCTTGCGCCTTTTTATACCCCCAAAGAAAGAAAGAAATGGAAAAAAGCAATAACAGAGTGACACAGAGTGTCTCTTATTAGAACTGCATGTCTATCAAATTTGCATATTTTTTTGGTGAGTTTGCCACAGTTTAACCACTTTTTCTTGCGGTTGGTTTTGTTGTAAATATTCTTGGCTTTTTTTCCCTTTTTTAAATGTCGTTTTACATAAATTTTGCATTAAACTGACATTGATAATGTTTGTCATGTGGGGTTTGCATGCATTTGTAGCTTGAAAAATAAAAAGGAAATGGAGGAAGAATAACGAATGCAAATGCTATTAAATTTAATATTTCAATAAGTGTCACAGCAAACTAACATACACACGATACACATTACACTGTAATTGTTACAAGTTACTTCACATATGGACTGCAACATATGCTGACATTTTCCTAAGGAAGCGCAGTAGCAGCAGCAGTAGCAGCCGTCAGTTTCTATTGCTATTGCGGTTGCTTAAGTTAAAAGCAACGTTTAGTGTTGTAGCTTGAACTTAAAAGAAAACAAACAAACAATATAAAACAAATAGCAAGGAAAAAAAATTCGGAATAATTCATAGAAAATTTCCCACAGAGATACTAAAACTATAAAAATGTCATGTGCATGTAAATATTTTAATGCCACAAGGTTGCGCAAGTTGCCACATCAAGCCGTGTGGGCAATACAATATGCATGCAGAAGTATTAAATAAGATGAAGGTTATTAGAAGCAACAGCTTACAATGCCACCAGAATTATAGAAAAAAAAAAATCAAAAAAAAATCCAAAAAACAAAAAAAGAAGGTTTATCAATCCCCAAAGTAGGCGTAAAATATACGTTGGAAAATTTGTTTATGCCACCATCAATGCTTAAGTTAACGGTAAAGAACGGTTTTAAATTTTTTAAACACACCAAAAATACAACAACAAACAAAAAGAAAGAAAAATATTAAAATAACAGCTTTTAAGTGTAACACAAAAGGCCAACAAGGCTGGAGGTAGGGGTTAGAGAGAGAGAAAGAAGAGAGCATAAGTAGGTCACATATTTATTTTTAAATCATTTTACTAAAAGTATGCCGCTTTAATATTTTTTGTGTCATATATGTGTGCCTGCAAACCTTAAAGTAGGCTTTTATATTTAAAAGGCAACAATCAACCTAAAAGCAGGCTTTATATTTGATTTCTTTGTTTTCGTTTATTTCCCAGTGTTGATTTTTTTTTTTTTTTTTGGCAATGAGTAGAGCCCATGAAGTATGAACACAAGTTCTTTGTTTAATGGTACAGTGGGAATAAATAAAAAAGAAGAAACTTTTAAATAAAGTAGAGTTGCAATGGGAGTTTAAATAATAAGTTTAAATTGGCCATACTTTCATCAATGGGTTTCAATGGAGACTATGACGAGGAATACACTTCTATATGGAATGCTGGTCAAGACAATAACAAAACTGGTTCAATTGCAATGGTAATTTCAATTGATCTCATGCATGAAATTGGTATTACTCTGTAAAGGGACTAAACGATGGTCTCACACGGAACCAATAATGAACTCAGTCGTACCTACATAATTGGCCATTACAACCCTTCAGTCAGGACTACGAGCTAGCTTCTCACACCACTCATGTTGTGTGCGTTAAATTTTATACATGATTGTCGAAGCCTACAGTTTAAAGTCGAATCCGAACGACAAATATTTTTGAGAAACTTTTCATGGCAGTTTTTATTTACTCGCAGCGTTTTTGCCAGAAATCTGCTGAAAGAAAGTCGCTGAAGAAATTTTCTTTCGCATTTGGTTTTGGTGAAGATGTCTGACCTGTGGGTTTGAACCGAGGCCACATGTCAAATAAGCTAACATACTACCTACTAGACTACGGCGACTTCACTCACAGATACAGCAGACAAATTGATTCATTTTAGAAACTTCATAGCAATTATCAAAGGACACAGGCCTCTGGGTTCATACTGCAGAATCTGTAACGAAGGAGAGAAGACCATAGGACATCTAATAGTCCTTGAACACGTCAAATTTACTGACTGAACATGTTTTACGAAAGTAATTTGGAAGAATCCAAATCTTCATAAAGCTAAGGGAATACCTGAGAAAAGTCAACCTGAATGTACACATGGCATCTTATGGGAGCTCAATAAGCTATGCTCATTGAGCCTGGCAATATAATCTAACCTGAACTGACGGTTTTTGGTTGGCCCTGCAACTTGCCTGGTGAAATAAAATAAATTTGGCCTGTTGTTTGTTGAATCTTTATAAACCGAGGCTTAAATATTGTGGAAGAAATTTTCAGATTTGCTGTTTGGCTTGTTGAAAGCTCCTAGAAGATATGCTTTAAAAATACACCAAAGTTTAAATTAAAAAATGAAAGAAAGAT
The DNA here is from genome assembly GCA_005959815.1 of Sarcophaga bullata. NCBI lineage: Eukaryota > Metazoa > Arthropoda > Insecta > Diptera > Sarcophagidae > Sarcophaga > Sarcophaga bullata. The sequence continues at coordinate 45,039 of QOCX01000984.1, forward strand.
TTAAAATTCTTTCAATAAATTCGATTTCTTTTGCAAATAATTTGTTAAAATTTCTCTTTCTACTTTACAATTACCCTTGTGTTGTTTTTTTAGCACTGCCCCTTTAAGATATGCTTGTTTATATTGCAACACTAGAAAGTATGCAGCATATATTTTTCATTAAACAATTTCCTTTTTATAGACAAACAATTCTCTTTTAAACAATAAGAATAAAAGAAGAAAAAACAAAACAAAGCAACAACAGTATAAAGCAGAATATAATAAAAGAACAAATGAAGAAGAAAAAGAAAATGAAAGAAATAAATTCTGTGAAAAAGCACAACAACAAATACGACTGACTGTTGAAATATCCTCTTTTACTTTGCCCGCTGGCAAAACAATTGGCAACACAAAATAAACTGCATTTATTGTTCAGCTCAAATAAAATGCCATATTGTTAAACAACCTGCTGCTACAACCTCATTCTCTCCCCGCCCCCTAACTTATGCTTTAATTTTTCTATTTTTTTCCACTGGCTTTGTCTACACGGGGGCTAGTGTATATGGTAGTGTGTATATGGTTTGGTATGATTGGCACATGGCCAAAAAATTTTTTATAAAATACAGTGAAAAGAAATAAAAGAAATTGGAAAAAAATGAAGAACATAAGTAAAGAAATAAGGGAAGGAAGGAAGGAAGAACACTGCGTGTTGTTGCTGCTGCTGCGGTAACATAACAATAAGGCACGACTATTGCAACCACTGGCAGCAGTCAACCAGAACGTTGTATGCAACACAATTGCTTGTGGTAATGGCGGTAAAGCAGCAGACATTAACAATTGCACAATACTACTACAACTACAACTACAACTACAACTACTCTAGACAACATTTATACACAAACACACCGTTTTATACACGCTTAAGCATTTAACAATTATTATTATTTGTTGGTGGGGGGGTGATTCAAATGCTTGACTGACTATGGCTGCGAGTAAGTATGAATGAGTAGATGTGTATGTGAGTGTATATGTGTGTGTGTTTAAATTATCGTTTTGCTGCCACACTTTGTATGTCAAAGGAAAAGGTGCAAAATGTTTATTACGGTTGAAATTTAATATCAAATGTAACGGGAAATAAGAATGACTAATGCAACAAGCTTATAACTGCACTGAAAGAAGATAAGAAAGCAAGAGAGAACCAACATATTGCCTTACTTCACTGAACTTTAACTTGTTCTCTCTTTTCTTTTAATGTCTTTGAAATTGTAGCATGACATCAGGCTTAAAGATGTTGACCGTAATGTTAACATTTCCTAATCGTTTAGTTTGCTTTTGTAATGGCGTCCTTTCTAATTCTTTTTCTTTTTCTCTTTTAGTTTCTTTTTATTTCTGTTTGTGTTGTTTGTCAGTTGAAATGTTTTCTATCAAGATGAGTAAGTAATATTATAGAAATTATCCATTTTGAAATAATAAAAAGCAAGAGAGAGAGAAAATCTCTAAAATCTCTCGTTTTAATGCATTTGGATTTTCCGGTTTTATGATTTTATTGCAATTCGTTACAATATGCCTGCCTGTGAATGTGTGAGTGTGTGTGTGTGCATCAAAAGAGATTAAATGCCAGTTTGGCTTATGTTCAAAAGCCTAAAGTATGCCACTCTAATGAATTTTTGCTTGATTGTTTGTTGTCATCGTTAAGGATTTAAAGTATAAACTTTAGCTACGGCAACAAAGACAATATTGAAGCATATTTTGTGGATTCAATATTATTTATTTATTAAAAGAGTAATTTTAAGGGAGATTAGAATTTAAAATTTAAAATGAAACATTAAGAATGTCAGCTCCTACGAAGAATCTGCTGCTTCCAGCTCTACCAGCATTTCTCAAAAACTCACAGTCTACTGGTTCTGCTCAGGAGACAATTAGAGAGGTTGCTATCAGCCACTCGATATTAAAGATCATGGTGCCCCTGATCAATTTCGTACAGTTACCAGCTTTAAGACAGGATCTCACGTTATTGTTTATATCAACACACGCACATGTCTGTACCTTGTCTAACTCCATTAAAGCAGTTTTAACGTTGGATCTACCAACATAAATATTGAAGGAGTAGTTTTGCCTGACTATCATGATATACATACATAAAGGCCTCTGCATATCCATCTCCTAAATCTGGCCTTTTTTGAAATGATTTGATACTTCCGGAGTCAGTGGCATTACCTCACCCAATTAGAAAGTTCTCTTCTTTACGTAAATAGTACTATTCTGGTCTTGCCCGGATTTATTTTAAGTTCCATTAATATGCACCATCAACTTTAGATCCCTAGACCTCTTTGAATGATCTTATAAAGAAACTCTTGCACATCTTCAGGGGTAATTTGATCATCTCTCTTTTATGTTAACACTTTATATAGATTTTGGGTTCAGATTTACAACAAAATATTTAATTCGATCGATCTGCATCAATAGCTTTCTATAGACCCTAGGAACTTCAATATTAAAAAGCCCAAGCAGCACTGATCCTATGACACCAAACAGCAACGAAGCTTTCTTAGTGCAACCTTTAGATTTTTACATGCCTAAAATATGCTTTAAATATTGTTATTTGACTTACAGTTATTTCAAAAAATAATTTATTTCATATTATATTTTGCCCTCAAAAGTATGCTTTAATTTCTTTTCACATTGAATAACAATTTCAATTATTTAATGCGTATTTTTTTAACTTTTAGTTTAATTTTATTGTTTTTATTTGTTTCTTTCTTATTTACTTTTTATTATTATGACTAGAAATTATTTGATTTCATCATAAAAAATCATTTCCTTTCATTTTTAATGTGTTTTTGCGGGCACAACACCCCTCCCTTAGCATATGCTATGAAATTACTAAGATTTGTTTTTGTGCATTTGCTTTTTACAGTAATTTTTTTACTGTTATTATCTAAAACTGTTTCACATAAAAGTTTATTTTTATTTGAAAAAACAGTATTGCCAGCTAACAATTAAAGAGAGAGAGAAAAAAGGAAATCTAAAGATGAGAACTTAAAATTGAAGTTTATTTTTAATGGCAATTGTTTTCCAACGCATTAAATGGTGAAGTCTATACTTGCAACTTATTTAAGTTTCCCCAATGCTGAGGCGCCTTAGCATATGTTACATGATTTTTATATTTCAACGTTTTTCTCTTACTGCATCTATGTGGTGAAAGTTCACTTTGATGATGAATTTTTAATACAAAACTTATGAATTAAGGTCATTAAAAATAGGGAGGGGGGGTCGTATACATGGAATGCTGATTTTAGTTTGAAATATGCTTGTGCTGATGTCATCTATTTTCTGTGTTTGTATAGGTTTTAAGGGAATAAAAGCTCGTGTATGAGTTTTAGATTTTTGACACTCATTTTAATCATTTTAACTAAAAAACAACGCCTCTCTGACACTTATTTTAACAGTTTGCCTTTGTGACTCCTTTAACTCGCTTGAATTTTAATGGGTTTATATAGACACAAGGGATTTACATTATAAGATTGGCATTGAAGTATAAAATGTGAGAGAAAAATGTGCATTATTAAAATCAACTTTGAAGGCTTTGGCATTGAACGAGCTAATGCATTATTTCAGTTATTCTTAAAGAAAAAGAAGTTAATTTTATTGCCTAAAACTGCATTACAAATCAATTCCAAAATAATAAAAAAAATATTTATTCAATACAAAAATGATCAGCCCAAAAGTAGGCAAAACAATTTGTTTATTAATTATGCTAAAAGTAGGCAATGAATTTTTTATTTTCGTTTTTAATTAAATTTCCTTCTAAATCAAATTTGTCGTGATATTTAATTGTGTAGTTGAATGTGTGCACGTAAGTAATCCTCATTGAATTGTTTATTTAAATTTAATTTCACAAATCATTTGCCTCTTAAATAATGAATTGAATATTGAAGAAGTTTTTTGATGTCCTCATGCAAGAAAACTAGGTCAACCAGTAATTGGGCTAATAAGGCCACTAATTAGATAGGGTTTTTTGTATTAAAAACTTATTTTGGAAATGGTAATTGAAGACAATGAAATCCTCTTTTAATCGTTGATCTCTGCAGAAGGCAAGGAAAGTCAACACGGCTTGCCAAACTTCGCTGTCAAACCATAGTTATTTATAGCGACTGTAAAAAGAGTGAATCGAACGCTCTTAAAAGAGGAAACATTATATGTTATATGTATGGGTCGTGGACAAATATTGGCCTTTAGCCTATTGAAGAATTTGAAATCTTTCAAGCAAAAGTCTAATGCCAGGCAGAATTCATGTCGCTGAACAGACAGATGAGTGCATAAGAATGAAGCACACACGGCGTCAATTTTTTTCTGTAGGTAGAAGTTCGAGAAAATCTAAGATTTTCTTGGGTATTGAAATAGAAGGAGACCTTCGTCGGACAGAAGACTATCCAAGAGCAACCACGGGCAAGATTGTAGACTACCGATTGGTATCTACCTTCTGTAACAAAAAGACTGAATCATCAAATGACATAATTTAGGCTTATGCGAGTAAATTCATCCACGACGGAAATCCCTGGCTACTATCAGATGCAGGTCGGTGAGTTGTTTTTGTTTACAATGAATAGCAAGCAAAATTTTTCAGCATATAGAGATTGGAAGAGATTTAAGAGATAAACTATAAAGTATAAGCGAAGTACAATAGATCGTATGCCGATTTTGTGCACCTATTCAAAGATCTGTTTTTTGTTTCACCTCTATACCGCCAATGAGTGTCCCTTTAAGTGAGTATGCAGCTTCCAGATTACTGCACATTTTTTGTTACTAAACCCGGTTCGCACAATCGCGGACTCTACAGTTTTTTTTGTCTGGCCACACCGTTAGGAAGCACCGCCATAGGACGTGTTATCATTGTCATTTTTCTACCGATACATGTTAGTCTATGCCTGGGTTTTCTTACTTCAATTGAGATTTTTTAAGATTAGTTTTGTCTATCGAGATATTGCCCTATAGGATACTATTGCTTTGACCATTAAGATGTACATCCATTGCATACTTTCTGGGTTCAATATTCACATTTTTGTCAGTCTTTATATTTGTAAACTCTCAGTGTCTTATTGCCTGTATATCCTTCCGCAAATTGTGTAGACATCATAGCCTCTATGCTTCTTCCATTCTATCACAAATTGTGCAAGAATTTTAAGCCATTAAAAGTTTAAAATGCTATGGCATACATTAAGGCATAATAACTTTAAAACTCTTGATTTTAACTGCATAATGATGCATGTAAAGCAAATGAAAACCGATTAAGTGTAAAACTATCAAAATGGGAAATCTCTGATTATCAGACATTAATAAACTATCATCAAACAAGTTCATTAAAATAACTTCTACCCCCTTAAAGCTGGCATCATAAGCCATAATAAATAATTTTCATAAATTTTTAATGCAACAGTCAGTCATAAAATTTAATTGATTTGCACAATTTATGGCGGTCATAATTTCATTTATGCTAGTGAAAGGCACAAAATACCAAAAAAGAAAAAAATCTGTAAGGAAAAGAAATACAAGAAAATCCTTTTAAGGATAAGCAAAGGGAAAGAAAAAGGAATTGTAAAAAGTCAATGGCCATAAGAAACATGGTTCACGTTTTCAAAATAACTTTTTTCAAGACACGCAAGTATTTTTATGCGAAATACTGTACTTGAGATATGCAAATGTTTCTAGAACTCCTAAATGTATGCTATAACAAGTAAGAAAAAAACAAATTTTTGTTATTATGGCCACGTTTAGCCGCAATGCAGACGCGAATTGTATTGTGGCATAACGAAATAGAAAAAAAAACGAAATTAATTTTTATTTTTGTTTTTTTTTTAACAATTTTTAACGATTTTTCACTGAGAAAGGAAATTAATTTCCATAGCCATGGCTGGCTAGCGAACTCTAGCTTATCAACACAATGAAATGGTCAGCATAACAGCATTTTTTTTTGCTTCGTTCTCTTTGCCAGTTACTTTATTACCGCAAGACCAAAGACCAGAGTTTTTTTTTTCGTTTTTATGGCAAATGAAGTCTACAGTCTTTGTTCTCATTACAAAGGCCTTCGTTTTACTTTTGCTACGATCCCCAAGGAGTTTCAGGGACCTGGTCATGTTTACAGCAGCAGCAACAACAGCAACAAAGAAAAATTAAACAAAAAATATGACTTCATAGTAAAGCATTAAGAAAAATGATACAAAATGATACGATTTGTTCATACAAAATATAAAGATCCCTGAGGAGCAATATTTTTGTTCGAAAAAAAACTTTTTTTTTGCTTTCTTCTTTCATCTTACACTAGCTCTTGTGCAGTATTTTCTTTTTTTGCCGTATGGTTTAAAAATATTTTTTGGCCTTCTTATGTTCTCTTCTTTTTTGTATTTCGTTAAGAAAAGTTTTTTTATTCCATTAGGTTTATGCTTAAGGAAGTGTTATTGGTGTGTGTAAGAACATGGTTATAACTTTATATTCACAGGCAATTGTTTTCTGGTGGTAGCAGTAGTGCAGCCATTATAAATAGTAATTGTGCACACAACAAAAAAAAAATGAAGCGAATATTTTAAAAATATTTCCCACCAAAAGAAGGAAACAAGAAAGTTTCTTAAGATAATTTAAAATTATTAGTTTAACTTGCCTAGAAATATGCAGCACAATTTACTTTAATTTTTTACAAAGAATTACTAATGCGCCTAAAAGTAGGCAGTAGTAATTATGCATAAACATAGTTTTGAATAGCCTAATTGTATACATGCGTCCACGTTTGCTTCGTTAACCAGGATAGGATACGAATATCAGATATGCTGACATCACAACTGAACCGGAAAGGATTTGCTTTTGAAAACTAAAACATGATTCGCTTTCTCCATAAGCTGTCAATATATTCCAATCAAAACTAATGGTGCGCATACCGCATGTCGAAGTGACTTAAGAAGAAATCATAAGTTTCTGCTTTCGTATCAAGAACAGTGGATTAAATCTTAACAAGAGAAACTTCAGGCGTCATAATTTCCCATAACTTACTATTAATTTGTTGTCCATTATATGTTGCTGCACCCTATTAATAACTATATTTATTAAATTCATGTGAATAAAAGCTTTGCTTCCATCATTATAAAACAAAATAAATAATAAATAATAGTTATGTTGTTGTTGTTGGTTTGTTGTTTATTGTTGTTATTGTTTTAACATATATGTCATGTCGTTTCATGTTCATTTGTTTTATTTTTTGTCTTCTCATTTCTTTATTTCATTTTCATTTCAATTTTTTCTTTCGTTTTTTTTTCTGATTTTCTTTATTGAAAAACTGTGTAGTTTTATATGTGAAATCATGTTGTGGCGGCTGATGATGGTTGTTGATGATGTTGCTGATAATGTCGTGATACTGTGATGCTGATTGTATTTCCGGGTACCAGAATCAGGATCAATGCGAGTGCATCCAGACAATGGTGGTGTTGATGATTTCATCCAGTTTTTTCTTTTTTTTTTTTCAAATAAATAAAGAAATATCGGCCTGCTTTATTCACACAGTGACTGATTGAAATGAATTATGCAAGGATTTTAAATAAAATTAAAAACGTAAGAGATTCAAGAGCTCCAAGAGTATTGTTTGAGAGAACTATGGACTTGAAATGATTTTTCCTAATTGGATAACTGCATTATCTTAAAGTAACCATGTTATCAGTAATTTTAAAAGATCGCGAATTAATCTTTTTGTTTTTGAAATGTACGTCTCATTTTGTTAGGGCACTGTTGAACCATCTCACCATCAATGGCTGTGTAAACATGTTACAGACAATAAGTTCTTCTTCTTTTTTTTTAACAACAAAGCGTCCAATCATGGCACCAGTACTTTCATTTAAAACCACACTTTCGCATACACATATATACGCCAACAATTGTTGCTTGTGATCGTTTTTTCAATAAAATTGTTCTCTCATAATTGTTTTACTCACATACACAAACAGAGGGACAGAGGAACAGAGAGAGAGAGAGATACACAGAATTTAATGAAATTTATGTACAATTCGAGTCGAGCATAACCAATCCTTAACACAATAGCAATACTCTTCTATTTATTTGTTATTTCTTCTCTTCTCTTTATTCCTTTTCTGTTTTTATTCTCTTCTTTCTCTTTTTTTGTTCTTTTTTTTTTGTTTGCAGAAATAAATCACTTCTTCTAGATGCTTGACTGTGTTAATGCACATGTATGTGTGAGATGAATGTGATTTTATTACATTATATGTGTGATTTGTTATTCTGGATACAACTGTGTGTGTATGTGAAGTATACTTTGTTAAATAAATTTTGTTTTTGTAAAAGCATATCAATTTCGTTTAGATTTTTAAAAGCAATTTTAGTTTCTCAAATAGAATTTTGAAAAATGTTTTGTGTTTGTTTTTTTTTTGGACAAAGGGAGAGAGGGGAAAGGTAGAGAGTATATTTAAAGAATAAAATTTTTTATTGTAAGTAATTAAATATCTCAGAGCTGAGATCTTGACTTTTAAAAATTAGTATTTCCCGCTTACTTGATTCTTCCTAGTACTTGTACCATTATTACATCCTTTTCAATAAATCGATATAAAACGATCCTTTACTAAAAACAACCAAATTCCACTTGTACACAACTTTACAGGGTATATGCTCCATCCTTTAAATACTATTGACTGGAAATTTTACCCACTCGTTCTATTTCACTCATCTACTTTCAGTCTGGCAACTTCTGACTCTCACTGTTGTTTTGTTGTTGTTATTTTTTTCTACATTCTAGCTGACCTTTGCCATTATGAAAATTGTATGTTAAGTTTATAAATTTAAGAAATTTTTTAATTCTTTTGTATTTAATTATTTTAATTAATCGAATGATTATTAATGCAGTATTTTAAATCCCCTAAATATCTGCTACAAATTAAACGAATAAAAACGAATGACTTTTAAAATCATATTGATAGAGAGAAAAATTTGTTTCCAAATCATTGGCTTCAACAAAAAAAAACCACAAATCTTAAACAATTATCTGACTGTGTGTGTGAGTATTGTTTTGTTTATTTATAGAAAATTACAAAGATTTTAAATTAATTATTTATTTATACGATGATAAAACAAAAACATTCATACATTACACTCTGTGTCAGATGCAATTCAAATGGTAAAAATTCATGCTTAAAATTTTAAGCCAACAAACAAAATCAAAAAAAACGACAATAAAGAAAGAGAAAAAACCAACAAAAGCAAACATTTGCCAATTATTTAGCAAAAGAAATGTACAAACAGAGGGACTGTAAAATGAACACAAACACACAGATATGGAAATGGAAATAGAAAGAGAATGAGCAAAAAAAAAACCGAAATGATGAAAATGAACACAAAAAATATGTTCATGATAATTAACATGCAGCAAACATGCAGCAATTATTCCCCAAACAATAACAACAACAGCAACAACAATAGCAACAACAATAGCAATAGCAATATGGAATAAATATATGAACTTCAAATACAATCAAACAAAAAAAAACTAGGAAGAGAAAGACAGAGAGTGAGATAGTGAAAGAGCTACAAAAAGTATTAAATTTAAGCACCAGAGGGGGTTCAAATTTGAAAAGATGATTACGTTGATGCAACAAGAGATTCTCTCTCTCAAAAAAAAAAAAAAAAAAAAAAAAAAAAATCCCAAAAAAAAATGAATTGAATTCCACAACGGAAATAGTTTTAGAGCAGAGCAGAGCACGGCAATAAGGAAGAAATGAAAACGGAAATATAAAATTCAATTTTTGTATCTTTTTGCAAGGGGTTTCAGTTCACCAATAGAAACAAGACTTCATTGTTAGAGCTGTGGGTTGCTTAAGTGTTTTATTGTATCATTATTTTCAATTTTTTTTTTTTGAGTATACTTTAAGGTTTGTATCAAGGAGAAAGGGAGTAACATGCAAGCTTAGGTACATGGCATAATTAGCTGTGCTATCAAGAATGAACGTTAAGGGATTTGAAAATTAATTTGTGAGTCAATTAAGTTTCTAAAGCATGCATAACTGCAGGTTTTTCTAACTGCTAACTGAAAGTATGCTATAAATTTTTTTTTAAAGTACGGAAGGGGGAGCAATTAGAAACAATTGCTTAATAATTTTATTAAATAAGGTTTTAATCGACTTAAAAAGGAAATAGAAAGGGAAAGGTTGTGATAAAAAGAAAAAATTTCCCAAAATAAGTCTCTACGTCCTTGGAAGCTGGTGGCTTTTCTTTACTTATGCATACCCATATTGAGTAAAGCCTATTTATGAGGCAATCAATTTTAGGTGTTTTAGGAATTGAAGCAATATCTGGTCGATAAAATCGCCATAGTCTAGTACGTAGTGTGTTGTCCCATTAAACGTTAAGCTATGGTTCAAACCCCTGGCTCAGACATCTCCAACAAAACAAATATAAAAAAATATTTCTTCGGCGACTTTCTCTGTGATTAAAGCTTGTAAATGGTAGAAGTCAATACAACTATAAAGCAGCTACTGCAGCCTGAGTAAGAAATAGGGCCTGGGAGACTATAACCAGTACTGTCTACAGTTTTTGAAACTTAAGAGATTATCAAAAAATAAACACGAATACCCTGGCCAAAGTGCCAGGATTTTAGGGATAGACTTGCTACGATTGCCTATAAAAGTTTTCAACTGAAAGAGTCCCTCCAAATAGCAAATGCTAATGAATTTTTAATTTCAAATTGTTCCCTTCATGCCTGGTTTTAAATATGAAATGCAAACATAAATCATTGCCTTGGTTCCATAAATTATTCCAACACGATATTTTATTTTATTTTCTTGTGGCTTCATTTGTTTTTTCTAAATTTTTCCTCTTTTTTTTTTTTTTGGCTTGAAAATGATGTTGTCATTGTCATGTTACCTGTCACAGATTAGTGGTGTTTTCTGTCATTATAACACAAACAGACATTTTTATCGGCAGCACGGGCAGCAAGGCACAACAATGGCAACATTTAAGCTCATAATTTATATGATATTTGTTTGCAACATTTAAAGCAAATGTTGCAACAAAAAATAACAGAATACTAGGGAGGGAAATATGCTGCAGACACAAACAACCCAAACAAATAGAGACAGTGCAGCAACAACAACAACAAAATGAAGTCATTAGAATGGCAGTCAACCATAAAATAACATTTGACATTTATGCCAACCATGTTTCTTTCTTCCTTTTTTTACACTCTTTTCTGTTGGCTTTTTCCTTTTTTTTTTGTAGTCACTGTGGCAACCTCAATTTCAATTTCAATGTGCAAGTATGCGTAAGTTAGAGAGTATGAATGTAAGTGTGAGTAAATGACAGTCACAATTTCTGTGACAGGCTTAAACAAAAGACCAAAAACAATAAAGAATAGAAAGAAAAAATATTGGCCTATGCATCATAAAAAAAAAACTGTGGCAGTAAATGCAACAAACAACAGTGGAAACAATATAAAGGAAATGCCATGTAAAACTCACTTACACACACACACACACACACACAAAGTTATATGGTACATACTCAATATAATTACGGTGGTATTTACTCTTCTTTTTTTGTTGTATTTGTCAATATTTAGCACTCAACTGTTTGTCATAATTTTTTTTGATGGCTTTTCTCACACTAATTCGTTTGAAATATTCTCTCTCCAGCAAAATATTATTTTTTAGCTAACAAAAGAGAAAAAAAAGGCTAGAAAAAGGCTAAAAAATGCCTGTTAAAACTGGCATGTGAAAATTTAAGTCAATGTCAACATTGTTAACAATTCTTTTCTTTTCTTTCTTTTGACACTCCTTTTTAACAATAAAACACCATAAGAATTCGTTTGGATGTTGCAAGTATTCAGTTTTTGTACCATACATACAATAACAAGAGAGAGAGAGAGAGAGAGAGAAAGAGTGTGTGAGTTGGCCACACTGTCATAAAGTCAACACTTTTTAAAATTAAACTCTTGCACAAATTTTTGTTGACATCATGTGAACAAATATGTCAGGTTCTCTTCTTTTTTTGTTCTTCTTCTCTTAAAAACTCATTTTCATAAATTGTTAGCAAAGAGTAAATAACCCAGCAAATGTAGTCATTAAAATAGATAGTGGTGGGTGGACATTTAGTTAGGCAAACAATCATGAGGCCGCCTATGTATC
>QOCX01000985.1:0-28620 GCA_005959815.1 Sarcophaga bullata
CCTTCGGTATCGGTTAACAATATAAATATTAAGAAGTCATTACTTATCTCCTTGCCATTAAACTTGAACTTGAAAGGTTTGTCATTCGTAGATGACTTTAAATTGTAGAAATTGTACACAACATGGGTGGTGTAAGAAGCTAGGTTGTAATCCTGACTGAAGGAGTGTAATAACCAAATTTTGTATGCATGTGGACTTATCTGCTTACTGAAGTGGTCATTACAACCAATTAATCATGAGAACAAGCTACCTCCGCACACTAAACTTGTTCAGTAAGTTTTTTCTAGCCAAGAATCCTGCCAGTTTAAGATCGACTCCTAGCAACTGATTTGTTGAGAGACTTTTTATCGCAATTTTATGTACTCTAAGAGCTTTTGCTCTTAGAGCTCTTCTGCTGAGAGGAACTCGCCGAGAATATGTTTTGTTGGATATGCTGAGCTGTGGTTTGAAACAAACCTTTCGTCTAATAAATGAAAGCACTATGAGAACACAGGACTTCAAGCAGTCATTAGTCCCTGTTAGGTCGAGTAAAGTAATGAAAATGCTTTTGGATGTGCGCTGTATTGCTTCTGCAATCTTTGTGGCTGTCAACTGCCTACATTATTAGGATGTATTCTTTAGTAGAGATCCTTTCAGATAGCCGTGCAGTTCAGAAAGCCAATTACAATGATAGAAATCCTCGTTAAAGAATTCTGCCAAACATGTTTTTAGCCTCAACCTTATTCATAAGAGAAAACACACAGCTTCTAAGGTGCTTCAGTGTATGAACGTAGGAGTATAGTAGTTGAAGAATTGACTACAAATTCAAACAATCAACATTCATAATTAAATGGCTTCGTATTCTTCCAAATATTCCATTCAGAAAGTCTTATATGCCCGAAGACATAAAGCAGCAGTTGATGTCACAAAAAAGGAAAGGACTTATCCTGATAAGCTTCATATCCCTTTACCCAATGTAATGGATAATTATTCAAAAAGTGCGTAGTTTGTAGGCAACGGCATATGACCTCCTACGTTAGGTCAGTTGTTTAAATACTAGGTGGTGAGATAATTTCTCATAATGACATTGCCTAAGCAGATGATCAATGTACTGCTGCATTGATTGTTTTAAATCCGCTTGATGTGCGAAGAGTTTATGATTCACTCTCTCTCTCTCTCTCTCTTCTCTTCTCTTCCTTTTATTGAGCATACCTTTCCAAATATCAATCTCTACTCCACAAAATGGTTCTGGCTCCAATAGCTGCTCCTCGCAAATTTATATAAAAACAGCAGAATATCGTACATTTCTGTAATACCATCATGTGCTGCCTCCCCGTATCGTATTAAAAACCATTTTATCTGCTTTCAGATTAGTTCTGTCTGCTGAAAGAATTGCCTCATAAATTACTCTCTTGGTCATCATAATTAAAGCATGATCCCTGGGTTGTATGCCCAAAATTTCCTTGAGAACTTTCTGCATAACGTTATGATTTGTCTGGACTTTGCTGATATGGCCATCGAGATAAGCCCTTCCGGTTTATTTTTAGTTCAGTGTTATTACTATTTATTTAATCCCCATTTTCTGTGATATTGTCTCCACCCAGGAGTTGAATAGTTTTCTATTTATTGTGGCGTAGTCCACTGTCATCCCACCAATGACTTACAATATCAAAACCTCTTCGAATATTGTCGCAAAGAGTTTCTTCAAATTTTCCTTTAGCCATCAGAACTATTTCATCGCAATCGAGGTCCGCTTTGGATAGTTTAGTCCCGAATTCATCGATTATTTGTGAAAGAATACTATTCAGTGAGCATCTCTTAGATGCGTGAACTTTTATTGTGTCATTTTCCATGTATAATCCTGCCATCAATCTATCTGGTTATTATAGGTCCTATAGCTCTTGAATTCAATGACCTACTTATGACGGCTTAAGGAGTATTATAAAATGTGTTCTCTATGGACATATGGTCAGTTTCTTCACATTCAAAGACTCCTGAATAGTTCACACTAAATCTACCAAAGCTATCTTAGTAGATCTGCTCGCCCTATAAGAGTGTTGCTTAGAATATAATTTGGGCAACCGTTTCAATATCCCACAACCAGTGTTGCATGAGAGAGTGTGAGACTAAGTGGTCCGTAGATGCTGAGTGTGTAGTGCCCTATTTTGTCTTTTTTGGAAAGAACAGCACCATCGCTCCCTGTCAGGCTGTTGGCATATACCCAAAAGTTAGTTTACCACCGTAACAGTAGTCTTAGTTTTAGAATGGTCAAAGACTTTTCTGTTGTCGAGGAATGAGACTTTTTACTCAACCATTTTACCATCCTAAAACTCGATAATTTAGTGTAAGAAGAAATGGTCTCTGTGCTACACTTTAAGTACATTTTGAAGTTGAGGCAGGCAGCTCAATTTTATTCTCTGCAAATTCATGTTCATTGAAGTAAGGGTACCTATTCAGTCTTTAAAGCCTGCACTCATCAGAATTTAGTTCTTTCAATTCAGAAAGACATACTTTGGAGTGGTTATGTATGCCAGTACTTAGAGGAGTAAATCACTTGTAATGGCGTAGTGTTTGTTGACATAACACACATACATACATACATACTTAACATAATTGATCATTACGACCCTGCAGTCAAAGCAATGAAATAGCTTTTCGCACCATTTATGTGGCATACATGAACGGCGGAACCTACAGTTTAAAGTCAACTCTGAACGACAAAGTTTTTGAGAAAGTTTTCATGGCCAATTTTATTAAGTCCTAGGGTTCTTGACAGAAATCTACAGAAATCTGCTCTAAGTTGGAGATGTCCTACCTGTCCCATTTCAACCATGGTCTAACGCCTCAAATGTCAACACACTACCAACTAGATTACGGCGGCATGCTAACATATAATTTTGAAAATTCATGAATTTAATGAACTTCAAATTAACACTAAATCTGACAATGACGACTAATTTTATTGAAGTTATCTCAACCAAAATTGTTTAAAAATTTTAAAAACTTGATGACAAATTCGAATTGAATGACTTCCTAACAAAGTCACTGACCTCTTAGTTCTAACCTCATGATGTTTGTCAATAGGACTAGGACAAACATTATTTTCATGTATTTTCTATTTCAACATTAAAGCGTACATGCTCGTATTTTAAATGTCATACTTTATCGAATACATAACAAACAAACATCATATGTAAAATTGTTGTTGTTTGAAAAATTATTTTTCCATGGCTTTTTGTAAAATTTCCCCGACGACTAGATTTTTATGGCGAATAATTTTTGTTTGTTTATGATAGATTTTGCAAATTTTTGAAAAAAAAAAAATTTTTGTTGTACATTCTCACATACATACATATAGTTCGATAGATATTCACATTCATACATATACAACCACATTTTTCCACTGCAGTGCACTTGTTATTATTTTTATCATAATCAACTTGCCAGTTTTTTTCACTTCTCTCTCTATTCTTTCCACTCTCTCACTCTCTCCTTTCTTCCTCTATTTTATTTTCATTTTGAGTTATTTTTCATAAAATATTTTCTTTATTTATTGTTGTTGTTGTTGTTGTTGTATTCCCATATTAATACAACAATTTTACACCGGCAACCGTACAGTACTCTAACTCTGCCATCCATCCATAGATCCTGGTATTTTTATTTGTATTCATCCTTGACGTATAGCCTGCAACAGTAACATCATTACAATCATTGCCGTCATAATCAGCGGCAGCAGCAGCAGCAGCGTAGTAATGCCACATAAATATTTATCATATAAAATTATTTTTATGTCTGTAGTATAATGTATGTATGTATGTATATGTGCATTTTGTAATCAGTATTCTAGGCCATCATTATACCTTTAATTTGATACCCTAACCCTACCCTGTTGGGAATTAAAATTGAAACTGAAATTGAAATGAAAAACAAAAATTTTTCTTGTTGCCATTCGTTCGATTTCAAATCAATTGCGATTAGAGAATTTTTGAGTATGGAAAATCATTAATTTGGAAATATAATCACAATGTTTTAACCACAGTTGGCAAGAGTTAATGTCCTTGACCCAATTTTGTTAACACATTACACACAAGGAAAGTGTGGTTAGTAATCTCAAAATTTTTTTTGAATTAAAAGAAGTCCTGCAAGTCCATGTGAAATTGATAGTTTGCCGTTCACAGGAAAGTTCACTTGATGGTCCATATGCCCCACTGTGTTACCCAGTATATATAAGACCCCGTTGTCATTATTCGTTGGTGGTGGGTTTGCAGCATCTAGTGCTACAAATGGAACCGATCAGTTTACTTAGTGGCATGTTCGCCAAGCATTC
Source organism: Sarcophaga bullata (assembly GCA_005959815.1). Classification (NCBI taxonomy): domain Eukaryota; kingdom Metazoa; phylum Arthropoda; class Insecta; order Diptera; family Sarcophagidae; genus Sarcophaga; species Sarcophaga bullata. Next base: position 4,307 of record QOCX01000985.1, read on the forward strand.
ATATATAATTGATCATTACAACCCTTCAGTAAGAATTAGCTTCTCACACCACTGATGTTATGTGTGTTAATTTTATACATGAGTGGCGGGACCTATAATTTTAAACGACTCGAACGACAGACTTTTCTTAAGAAACGTTTTATTCATCAAACATTCTGTCACCTAAAACAGACCGATTCGAATATAGGGCACTCCCATAAAAGATATCGTACTGATTCCGTTCTTCCAATTCTGACAGCTTCTTCAATAATCCTGATTGGGCAAATCGAGCTGGTCAGCGAAACTGCCAATAGTGCAGTGTCTTGTTAGAATTCCTATTAGAGTGCGATCCGTGTTGCCTTGTCAAACTGTCCAACTCAAGTAGTTCCTTTATTTTCCTGCTGTCTCCAGTCATTACAACCCTTCAGTCAGGATTATAACCTATCTTTTCACACCACTTGTGTTGTGTGTGTTAATTTTATACGTGAGTATAAATGGCGGGACCTGCATTTTAAAGTCGACTCCAAACGACAGCCTTTCTTGAAAAAATTTTCATTGCAATTTTTAGTTTCTTTAAAAGTGTTCGCCAGAAATCTGCTGAAGGAGTGTTGCCGAAGAAATATTTTTCACATTTTGTTTTGTTGGAGATGTCTGATCTGGGATTTAAACCCTGGCCTTACGTCTAATAAGCCAACACACTACTTATTAGACTACGGCTGCATACAGAGGGTTTGGAATTCGGCAATCTGGTATGTTGAACCACCTACATTTTACAAAATTTCATTATGCCTTTTCCAATTTGAGACAGTATTCTTAAAGGGGCACATATCGCCTTTATCGTTTCTTCCTCAGACATCTCCAACCTCATCTGTACGAGTTTGTTTGTCGTTTTGTTTCCGTCTATGCCAAAGTAGCCCAGAACCCAGTAGAAGCGGGTACTGTATCCACGTATGCGAAGCAGAGACCATTTGATTTGAAGATATAGAATCCCAGCGCTTTGATCGTTACGGGACTGTCCACACATATTATCAAGTCCTTATAAAGTAGATTCCTGATCTCAATCACATGCGCAGCTGGTTCAATAGCAAAAATCTCCGCTTATAATACGCTGGCCTAGTCAGGTAATCTTTATGACCCGTTCACTATCAGTTTATCGGAATAGACTCCAGGTTCAGTTCCAAATTCCATTTTCAAAGCCATCCAGTGACGGTCATTACAACACCATCCGATGCAAACATCAGCAAAACATTTCTTTCCTCCCCCGTAATAGTAGTGTGAGTTTGTAATGTTCGTCCAGAAAAAGGTCTCCGGTTACTGGTACTAAAGTAGTCACATTTAAAACCTGGTGATTCGTTTCTTACTTAATGCCGTAATTGAAGCTTGCAAGTGTTTGCATGCTAATTAACGGCACATTGCTGTACCGATATCTTTCGAATAAAACGTTTCGCGAAATTCGAACTGCAGGGGGGGGGGGGGGATCAGGTATCGTGGCTGAGCTTTCATTGTTAATTTGGTCGTCCATTTATTCAGTTTGTTTTTCCCAATGAACCCTGGAAGCATATGGAATTCAACAAAACGAGCAATTTTTTTCTTTCATCAATTTTATTCGGATTCGGATTTTTATTCGAATAATGCATGGCATATTTTCGTTGTAGAGAGACGCTTCTTCCAATGTGGTGAATAAATTCGTGTTCACTGGTTCAGTTAACGATAGACCAACACGAGTTGGTCTGTGACACTACACTACACTACATTGGAGACACCTAGCTCTCTGAAAGTAGGGTATAATTTCGTGTGTAGACAGACATTTGCTTGGTAATGATTTGAGCCACAGACTGTATTGTCAATACTTTCCGGTGCGATGGTTCGACAGCCTTATGGACTTGAGTATTTCAAACAATTCCGAAAGAAGTTCAATTCTAGTCCAGGCAGATAAGATTTGTAAGATGACTTTGCACTTTTTTTGCAAATTTACTGCTTATACTGAAACGAAATGAAAAGTCGTATCGCTACTCCGATATAGAAAATTTTTTTTTGACAGAGGCTAGACAGTGGCTTTGTCTAGTTGCACAGAGACGACTATTAAACTTAGACGCCAAATCCACAGAATAAAGATCAATCAATCGGGTTGAGTAGGATTGTCGCAATTTGGATTGAAACTCGTTGTCTTTTGAATGGCATTAGTTTCAATAAGATAAACCTTCCTTTGAGCACTGAGAACTACTTTACGCCATTTCGAAGCATTATCACACGCTATTCAAATCCAAAACTAGGAATAGCGATCATCCATACAGCGATCATCGAGACAGTGTTTATACTGAACATTTCTGAATGTTGCATGATTTAAGAAATATATTGTGTTGTAAGTAGGCGTAATAGATGGCGTGTGGCTTATTAGACAGATTTCTACAAGCGATTGTCTCTCAGCAGAGCTCCTCTCTGAGAACTTCTCAAAGATTTGTACCTCAGAGTATGTATGTTTCGTGTTGCAAAGTAACAGGCTGGTATTTTCTTAAAATTTCAACTTTTCTAAGAAATACTTATGTAGGGTATTTATCTATTCGTTCTTTCTTATCCACAAATCCTCCCCAAACATCATCAATTCATCTTTCCCTGTATATGCACGTAGACGAGTGTGTGATGCACGTTGACGAGTTTATATTTAAAACTTGAAAAGGATGTGAAACTTTTCTGCTTTCTGTATATTAAAGAGCAAACAAGCGCAAAATACACAAGTTCTCATACAAATTAAGTTAAAAGCTGTTCAAATGAATGGTAAACCATGATAGAGGTGCCACAAATATGCCCAGCAATAGTTTTAATAAACGTTTGTATTCTGTAGTTAATGGATTTAAAAAAAAATTAATTTTAAGAAAACAATTTTTTTTAAAATAAAGATTTTCAATAAAAAAAAAATTTTTAAAAAAGTAAATTCAAAATCGTTTTTAAAACGAATTTCAATTTAAATTTCAAACAAAAAACTTTCGCTGGTTTATCGTTGCTGTCGCTATCCCATTCACATGTGCATTCATCTCGCCATGTTGGTTGGTTTTGTTTGCAACTGAAAGCAAAGTTAAGTTAAACCTGACCTAAAAAAAAAATCCTTTCTACTCTTCAATTATAGACTCTTTTATGTATGTGTGCACGAATACATAAAAAACTTCTTTCCTTCACACTTTATTCCAATGAAAGGTTAACCATTGTATTGCGCTTATGAGGGTTTCAATATTAAATTAACGTATTAAAGCTTAACAGCACTTGGAAAAGTATTTGATTTGTAACGGATTTTCAATGACAAAAGTCATTACTAAGGCAATAAAATACTCACAGTTTAAGCCATATTAGCAATTGTAAGGAAATTGTTTAGTGGCAATAAGTGATCATATTAATTTTCCAAATAATTTGTGGCAAAAATTTGTAGTTTTAAGCTGGCCTTAGTGTCGATAGTGGAGGCCATAGTGTAGTGAACAGAGTATTGTCTTATTAGACGTGAGGCCACGGTTCAAACCCCATGTCAGGCTTACTGATATACTTACTTAATTGGCCAATAACAACCCGATTAACGGATTTCGACCTGCCTTAACACATCCTTCCAAATGCCTACTCTAGTTGATGACAATAATTGATGACAAGGCTTCCTCGATATGAATCTTCAAATGTAAACAAAGTCGTCCTCTGGAAGTCGGCAATTCCATAGATCCGCGCATCAAATACCAGTGTTGCCGGAGCATGCTCCTTCATTCGAATGACTTATACAAGCCTGCGCAGCAGCAGGCTATTAACAGGCTGCACAACGTCACTATTGTTAAGCAGCTCATACAGCTCTCTGTTGGATCGAATACGGAAATCAACGCCAACTTGCACTGGACCCAAGATCTTACATAGGACTTTTCTCTCGAATACTCTCAAGCCTGTTGCATCAGTGCTTAGCAGAGTCCAAGTCTCTGTGCCATAAGGAAGCATGGGGAGAAAGAGCGTCTTTTAGAATATTATTTCCTTCGTATGTGAGAGCTACTGCTACTTAATTTTTTATTGAGACCATAGCAGCAGCCATTGGCAAGAGTGATCCTGGGCTTGATCTCCAAACTGACATCAGTTTTGATGGTAATGGTGGAGCCAAGATAAATAAATTCCTTGACTATACCGAAAGTATAGTTGTTGGCCGTAATATGAGATTCAAAACGCCTCATGTCTCTATTATTGATAGCATATACTTCGTTTTGCCTTCTTTACTGCCACCAACCATCTTATGTAGACTCCCGTTCAATAGCATAAAGGTAGCAGATACATCTAGGCTTGGTAGCTTACGGTATCAATGTCGTCAGCGTACGTAAGCAGGCTGGATGGCTTTATGGCAATGGTTTCCAATTGTGATGCACTTCGCCTTCAGCAGAAATACTCTCCATGACTGAAGTTGAAGATTCGCTTAGATCAGGCGATCACCTTGTCTTGAATGTATCTCGGCAACGGTATTTAAGAGCTACGGAGAGACTCCATTCCTACGCTTGAGCGGAGCTTGTAGGAATTTTCTAAATGTCAGAAAACGGAATTTGGACAAAATATTTTCTTCTGGATCCTTGCAAAAACACTCTGAGACTAAATAAAAATTGCCATGAAACTAAGTTTCCTCAACAATCTGTGTATCGGAGTCGACTCTAAACTGTAGGTCCTAATGACACTCGTGTATGTCATTCACACGTAGCAGCATAAAGTGGTGTAAGAAGCCAGGCGTAACCCTGAACTGAAAGACTTATAATGATAAATTAATGTGTGTATGTAGTTTACGTATGTTGACGTATGTAGATCAGTCTCGCCTGTAGTCTAGTAGGTAGTGTGTTGGCTGTATTAACAGAAAGGCCAGGGTTAGTCCCCGGTCAGACATCCAAAAAACGAAAATATGAAAAAAATTATGGCCTTCGGCGGCTTCCTCTCTCAGCAGATTTCTGCAAAAAACTCTCCTGAGAGTAAATAAAATTCATGAAAAGCTTTCTAAAGAAAATCGGTCGTTTTCAGAGTTGAACTTAACTGTAGGGTCCCGCCACTCATGGTATAAAATTAACACACTCGACCATAAGTGGTGGCGAGAAGCTAGGCGTAATCCTGACTTAGGGTTGTAATCGGCCACACATATCTTATCGTACTGTATGTAGTTACGTTTGCATCAAACCACATATCCAAGATATTCAAGAGTAATACATCCCGAAAAAGTACACTGTTTAGGTTGGATCTCCCAGGCTGACAGCGTCAATGATTTTCATATTTCCTTGAGAAGCGAACATCATGCCTGTATTGTTGATAATATCAATTCTTTTTAACCTCAATCTGCCCAGATTTGTTTTATGACCGATGTTTGATTTCAAACAGGCCGGCGCTATGCCACCAACCAGCCTATGTTACATTGTAACATGCCTGCACCGCGCATTTTTATGGTTTGTATTCCATCGTGTAATGTTAATATGAACTGATACCGAAATTATTGATTTGGTTCAGTTTGTACAAGAAATGCTAACACAGATTAGCAATTCTTGGTTATCAAAACATACTTATCGAATATCGATAGTTCTAACACAGTTAATAAAAGCATTTAAAATTTGTTTGAAGTATACAGGAAGTATTTAAAATGTTGCCAATATAAGAGAATGTAAATCCATTTGCTTCTTCTTTTTTAAAAATTAATTTCAATATAATGAACCTTCTTTGTATATCACGAATTTTTAGTAAATTGTATCAAAAATAGCATAGCCATTAAATTGTTATTGACTGCAAACACAGTCTAACATTTATTTTCTAATACCTTCTGCTGTTCATGCCTGTATCTTCTCAATAAAAAAATCATTGTCCGCTAAATAAGGAATTGTGTACAGAGAAAAAGCTTTTAATTAACATTTTATTTTCGAATCATTTATTTGTTGTATTTAATACATGGTTTTGTTCTATTGCGTTTCCGTTTCCGTTTTGTGCCTTTTTCTTATTTTCTTTTTTCTTATGTTTAATGTTAAATCTTTTATGTATATGGATGTATGTATGTATGATGTATGTAATGTAAACATTTAATTAAGTCCAAAAATGAAAGAATAAATATACATACGTCGCAATATGTATACCAGTTTGAGGTAACGGAGATTTATTTGATTTTCCTAGCACATATACTATGTACATACGATATATAATACAAATGTATTGTACAACTGTGTTTAGGCATATGTATTCTACATACAAATATGCTGTGCATGTGTAAGGAAAAATTTAATAAATTGAAACGTGTGTTGTGTTTAATTACAAATAAACTTTTATTTCTGTTATGCACTTAAAATGATGATAGAAAAACTATTTTTTTTATAAAAATTAAAATGGAAAAGGAACTTAGCAGAAATCGAATGTTGACATGGTGATCAGTATTACCATGCCGCGTTTACAGAACGCTTCTGTCAAAAGTAAATTAAGCACAAATTCTCAATGATAAAAAGCTGTTCTGTTTGGAAATATTTCAAACCTTTACTGATCACGTTGCAGCTACATGAAAACGATGCAAGTAAGGTACGTAAGCTGTAGTTAGGCCAACACCAGTACTAGGCTTATAAAGCGGGTGGGCTCGGAGTTCGACCACAGCTCGGACATAAAAATGTTCGGGGGATTCGTCGTCTTAGTACGTCTTCTCGCAAAGGACTCCCAGGTAAACTAAAATTCCATGACAAAGTTTCTCAAAAATCTGTCGTGCAAAACCAGACTTTAAACCTGTAAGGTCCACCACCATCCATTTCGCGAAAATACACCACACACACAACATAAGTGTTTGTATGAAGCAAATCATGATCCTGACTGAATGGTTTGTAATAGATAGATTAAGTATGGCGTATATCTTTAAAATTGAAGTGGGCCGTAGTCTGGTATCAAATGGATGGGCCTTATTAGACGAAAAGCCAGGGAAATATAAAAACAATTTTTTTTTCTTCCGGCGGCGTTCCTCTCAGGCTTCTTCGGCGGCTTCCTCTCAGCAGATTTCTGGCAAAAACTCTGAGTAACTAAAATTTCCATGAAAAGTTTCTCAAAATCTGTCGTTCAAAGTCGACTTTAAACTCTATGTCCCACCACTCTCGTTTGAAACTAACACACACAACATAAGTGTTGTATGAAGCTATGTCATGAACCCTAGTGAATGGCTGTAATGGATAATTATGTGAAGTGACCGCTAGTCTAGTAGCTAGTGCATTGGCCTTATTAGATGAAAGGCCAGGGATTATAAAAAAAAAAATAATTCTTTGGAGGCTTCCTCAGCAGATTTCTGGCAAAAACTCTTCTGAGTAAATAAAATTGCCTTGAAAAGTTTCTCAAAATCTGTCGTTCAAAAGTCGACTTTAAACTGTATGTCCCGCCACTCATTTCGCAAAATAACACACACACAACATAAGTGTTGTAATGAAGCTAAGTTATGAACCCTACTGAGGTGGTTTAATGGATAATTATGTATGCGTGTATGTATTGAAGTCGCCGGTAGTCTAGTAGGTAGTGTGTTGGGGCTTATTAGACGAAAGCCAGGGTTCGAATCCCGGTCAGACATCGTTCTTGATGAAAAAAATATTTCTTTGGGAGGCTTCCTCAGCAGAATTTCTGGCAAAAGCTGGTGAAAGTAAATAAATTGCAAGAAAAGTTTCTCAAAAATCTGTCGTTCGGAGTCGAGTTTAAACTGTAGGTCCCGCCCACTCATGTTCGAAACTAACACCACACAACCATAAGTGTTGCATGAAGCTAAGTCATGAACCCTACTGAATGGGTGTAAATGTCGACCTCAAAGGAATATGGACCCATGACACCGTTTTTCCAAAATCCATACCATGCACTACGACTTTTTCAGAATGCATTGGACTGTATTGGATCTGATGTGGATAAATATCGTCTCAAATTCAATGATTTTGTTATTTCACTTACCCATTCGCTCTGTGATGGACCTTATGATGGAAAATAATATTTTGATGAAAGTTACGTTCAGTTGCCAACTGTTGCAGGACTCGTTAGGTGAATACATATCATCGTCTATGGTTGTAATACTATTTTGATAAACGTTTCCATCCAATGTGGATGTTTTGAACCTCTCCAAGGTATCATAGTGCATATCATCTAATTTATGTTTTTCAAAGTTCTCATTGTCTAACTGTTCAGTCGCCCAGTGAGGGTGATTAGTTTAGCTACCAAGCTCAAAGGTTCTGGCGGAAAGAAACAGCGCTAATAACAATACAGGCAGAGCTTCGAATCGTTCGTATATAATAGGGATTAGTTGTCCTGCCGACCTATTCTTGAAAATCAATAACAGGTAGGTTAAGACAGATTTGATCGCTATTATACAACATCAAGTGGGTTATCCTAGAGTGGACGAAATTAATTTTTCCTCAACATTTTGTGTGAGCATAAAGGGTAAGCTCGGCTTGCTCATCAAATCGTATTCAATAATAATAAACGAAAAGACGGGCATTAAAATGACAGTCATTTTAGAAAACATGAAATGAAAACGGAGTGTAGACTGCACATACACATTGGTCATTACAACACTTCAGCCAGGACCACAACATAGCTCTCACACCACTTAGTTGCGTATTTATTTTTTTTTTGTAAATGAGTGAAGGAACCTACAGAGTAACAATGACTTCGAAACGACGGATTTTTAAGAGAAACTTTCCATGGCTTTTTTTTTATTTTTTCTCGAATTTTTTGCCAGAAAAAATATTTTCTTCATATGTTTGACCTGAGCCGTTGGAGATGTCTGTTTGAGTTGTGGCCTCACCTCTACCTATTTCACTATGGCGACTACATCTGCATGATCTTATGGTCATGAAATCAAGATTTTATAAAAATATGAAAACATCACTCGGAGTTTTTAAGTATTTATTTGGACGAACTAAGTCGTCATATAGTGTTGGCTTATTAGGCTCGAGCCCTTTGTTTAAATCTCAGCTCAGATACCTTGAACAAAGCGAAGTATAAAAAATATTTGTTTCAGCGACCTTCTATCAGCATTCTTTTGACAAAAATTCGGAGAGCAAATAAAATTGCCATGAAAAGTTTCATAAAAAATCTGTTATTCGGAGTTGACTTCAAACTGTATGGCCTGCCACTTGTGGACAAAACTAACAAACGCACACAACATGGGTGATGTTAGAAGCTAGATTGTATTGCTGACAAAAGAGTTGTAATGTCCAATATGTATGCAATTGAGAGAAGGTTAGTTTAGCTGGCAGATCATTTGAAGGAAGAGTTTCACTTAGGCTAGCATTGAGGCCCTTTGTGATACCACAATACATTGTATCCGGTGGTGAACTATCCCAAGAGTAATAACTGAGAGAAATTGAATTAAATTCACCATGATTGCAGAGAAAAAAATTGCTGGTGAATTGAATTGAAGCTTTCTAACGACCATATTTTAACAATCTTTTTATATGTTAATTATATTGGCATTTACTATCTATTCATACAGTAATAGCCAGAACTATTAGGAATAATTATTATTTATTTTCCATGCATTGCCGGTCTGCAAGAGTGTTTAATTTTAATTTTTTTTTATATTTATTGACTAAGGATTTTAGGTGTATTTTAATGGCATAAAATTTAAATATTATTCCATGATGAAACACACAAATTATACAGTGAATGTCAAAAGAAATCGTACACTTTAAATAAATTCTAACCAGTCACCAATTCAAAGTTCTCACCTTATATGAATATACTACAAGCTTAACTAATATAAAAATAAGATTCTTCATTAAATCCGACAAGAAGTTAAAAAGAACTCTGATTCTGTCCCTCCCAGGCCAAACCATGTTTCCCTCACAAAAAATCCTAAATAGATAAATATGATCTACGTAAACATCGTGAGCGCCATACAAATGGACGAAAATTCCAACCAATTATCAGTGAAATCTCTTTAAGGACCTGCCTAGATCATGGCAGAAGATAGCATCCAAGATTCCTTAATCTTGAAATTTCAAATAGGAACGTGGGAGAACATAGAAGTTTTTAAGCACATAATCCCAAATTTCTTATTCTGACAACGGCCGTAATAAGTTATATGTACGACCAATCTAGCCTGTGCCAGCTTTTAAAAGACATCCTTTCTCAAAGTCTCTCAAAAAAGTTTTCCATCCTTTCGGTTAACAGAAATTGGTGGCCAGAAATGCACACAAGATTGATTCTGAATGCTTTAAAGTTCGTACTGCTACTTGAGGGTTCAATCTTACTTTGATGTAAATAGACTAAACAGTTTGTCCGCCAATAGCATATACAGTCAGCTTCAAAAGAAAACATGATACACTATGGAAAAATTTTTACAATCCACCAAACTTTACCATTTAAGGAAGTGCACCGAAAAAATTTAGATCATTTCGGAATCTTTTTTTTTCGTTCAATTTTAAAACTGAGTAATGAAACCAATTTTTAAAATAAAAATATACGGTATTTATTAATGAATACTTTTTTGAAGGTAACAGTTTTTTTGTTGCTCAACTGTAGTACCATAATAAATAGCGTAATTTAAATAGAAACTATAATTTTATTTGACAAATTAATACTCAAAACATATATGAAACTAAAATAGAAACTAAAACTGCAACTAAATAATAAAAACTTTAATAAAAAAATTGAAAAAAAAAAACCAACAAATTTCACTAATTTTTTGTCCTTTCTATTTTTTTCCTTTTTCTCTTTCTCGGCAACCAAATATTCTGGTGACCGCAACGGAAATGGTTTAATGTTTAATGTCTCCGCAAACACTGCATACGTAACGAAACGGTTTGGTTTTTTTTTCAGCGTGTGTTTTTTTTTGTTGTTTGATGCGGCTACATGACGCAATGACAAATGCAAATATCCACATAATAATATTAAACCACACTAACAAAATCAACTGATTTGGCATATGTGTGTGTGTGTGTGCTTGTGTATGAATTAATTAAATGTGGACAAATTAATAACAATTAAACAATGAACAACACACACCACAAAATATCGCGATAACAACAATTACTGTTTAAATATAAAACAATAAACCAAACAAACAACAAATCTTTATAAAATTAAATAATAACAACAACAAAACCAATATAGTTTTTTCTCTTAACCACAAACAATCACACAACAACGATCTGGATGATTATTTCATATAATACATCGTTAATGGGCTTACGTATATGGTATGGGCTGGCGATGTCCTTCGTTTAATTTTTTTTTTTTCTTTTTTTTTTTTTTTGCTGTTAAATAACCGGGGAAGTTGAAATTCATGAGCTACAAAATAAAACACCAACAAATAAACTGATTTAAACAACATGAACTCGTCCTTTGTTTTTTGTGTACTTGCGTAATGCCCCTTGGGGGCTTACAAAAATCTATGGCTGTGTGCTTATCATCATCAAAAGATCATCTGCCTTTAAAAAATTGATAATTACTTCTGGTTGGCCTGCATTTAATTTAAATTTTTGTTAATCTATTTTAAACATAACAATAACAAACAACAACAACACAACAAATCCGTTCAATCAATGCCTTCCAAATAACTAAAATGCAAGTGATGCGTTGTCATGCTGATCCGTTTCAAAATGGTTTTGCTTTGGCATGAAACTACGGGTTTGTTTAATAATCAACTAAGATGATGACAACAACAACAACAACAAAATAACAATAAACAACAACAATAACCATAATAAATATAAAATAAAAAAAAAATTATAATAATCATCCTGATACATTATTGAATGATGATGAATGATAGCACAATGAAGTGCTCTGTGTCTCAACCATCATATTATCCCATGCCAACGTGGCTATATGTTCTGCTGTTGCTGTTGTCTCGCTGGTGTTTTCATTATTTACCGCATACACCTGCTGTTATTTTCATTTCAAAACAACAACAACAATAACACCTTATGATACTACTACTGCTGATGTTGCTGTTGTCCTATACTATGCCGTCTGCCGTGTTGTGCCCTCTCAATGTAACCATGGTGCTTGACCACCATCACTACTACTACTACTACTACGACTACTGCCGTGCTATCATTCCGTTTTATTCTCGCCGCTGAAAAGTAGTCAAAACAAAAGATAGAGCTGTTGAGGGTAAATCAGTGTCACTACCATGTCCCCTATCGGCACCATATGGATGATGGTTTATATGGTCTCTATGGTTTCGTGACAATGCGGTATACCATTTACAGGTAAGTTCAATGTTTGCTTTTATTATTATCTTTATTAAATGTTCCCTTTTTTTGTTGTTGTATTATTATTATTTCTCTTCTTTATGCTACAACACCTCTATAGGTTTATAGAACAGCAAAAAAAAAAGTTTGTTATTATTTTTATCATACAAAACAGTGTGTTTACAAAACGTTTTTTTTAGTTGCTAATAAATTACACCATTTCCAATGTTAAATCAAATTGAATTACGATTTATTTGATTAAATAAATATAGTCGATGTAGTCATCTATTAGATGAGACCCCTTGGTTCAAGCTCTGGCTCAGACATCTCGATCAAGCGAAACTTTGCTTCAGCAATCTTTTTGCAAAAACTCTGAGAGTAAATGAAATTCTCATTAAAAATTTCTCAAGTCTATCGTTCAGAGTCGACCTTAAACTTTAGGTCTTACCGTCCATGGATATAACAAATAGGGGATTGCATTGGCCACTTGAGGAAGTAAGTACAAAGCTTTTAGTTTTCCTTTAAAATAGTTGCTTAGTATGTAAATAGGCCAAATGGGGAAAAAGTTATTGGCCACAAACACACAAGAGAGCGACTACACCCTGATGCTCTAAACTTCTCAATCAGTTAAATCTATTTACAATTCTATGGAGAGCCCTAACAACACTCTGGACAAGGAGTTCAAACACTCTAAGAAGTCCCAGCCCAGTGTCCTCAACCTACAAAGGTCTGGACAGTTGCAGAGGTGGTGTTCGATGGTCCGACTGGGATCTGTTCCAGATTTTCGCAGTGCCCTGTAATGAAACCAATAACTAATCTCAGGCTAGCCCTAACTAAGTCTAGCAGCAACTAAATCTATTACAGGTCATAGACATCTCGATTCCATCCTGTAGAAGCCATTTGCCATACGTCCAAGATCAATGGCTCTTGCATAAGTGCAACAAGTGCAAGTGAAACATCAGTTATGAGAAATTATTTCTCATCGTATTTGTTCGAAACATGGTTGCTTATATTTATAGGCAGGCACCCTAACCGGCATTTTCTAGAAATAATTTATGCACGTATGCTAACACTGTTGCTATACATAGCGTATGTGTAACAAACAATTCCCAATTCACGTTACTCACACGTACATATCTAACAACTGTACATATTATCCTAATTAATTTGGAGCGAAAACGTGTGTGGCGTTTATGCTGCGTTGCTTTTGAGTTCGTCTGAAAAATAAAGATTTGATTAGATTTTCCAATATATGAGAGATTCGATTATTTTTTAATAAAATCTAAAACAGTTTCGAACATGAGTTTACCAACAGGAGGTAACGGATGGTAATGATCGTCTTGTTGAAGACTCTTCTGATAAATTAGTGCAGTTTGTTTTGTGAAATCGCAATCGATGACGTCTGTTTGCCTGAATAGACTCAGAAAGCAGTTGAGAGATGAGAACCTTATTTTTTTTTATCGAAATATCGTCTTCAGCGATTTGGCCTTTCTAAACGTATGGAATGTGAACAAACAAAATTGATGAATTTTGAAGCAAACAAATTCACATGGATTTTAGGCTGTTATAGGTCTATAATTCTCGATCATAGACGTTTGCGAGACCATTGCGTCAACTGCGAGCATTCTAATCGACATGTGGTTTCAACATTCTAAAAGACATGTGGTTTCAACAAGCATGACATGTGGTTTGATAACCGGCTAACACAATTTTGTTTTCGTTATGCCCTTTCTCCCTTCGCAAGATAAAACCATCTATAGTTCCCTATGTAAAATTGCATTCTCCTACAGTATTGGAAATATCCAGGTGGTTTTTAAGCCTGTTCCGGCTTCTTGATGATTTAGATACACACACACTTTCGTCATGCTCGTTATAGTCACAGGATGTTTTCTTTTTAATACTACGGCTAATCTACTTTTATTTCTCTCGTTGTCTTATTATGTATTCTTTGCTGATACAGTTCCAGATCCGGAATAGCTTACATATCATTCTTGTGGATAAATGCCTGCAGTTTGTGCAGATTTATTTAACCTCCCTCATAAACCAAATTAGTACAACCACTTAAATATGAGTCGCTTAGTAACAAATATGAATTGAGTCATCTGGAAGTTGTATAAAAGATCAGGAAAGAATCTTGGTTTTTTGTTACTTAACGAAATATTCCTGAAAATTCGTGTCTACCTTCCAAGATAAGATAATGCCATCGAAAGATATATCATTTAAATTTGAATAGAAGGTACAAAGGACAGGACATACAAATCTATACTTATCACCAGATTGTCGATCTTTTCACAGAGCCCTATAAACTTAAAGTGCACCTGTTCAGTTCAGAATAGCGATCGCATCGAACGTAACCTAATATAGGTTCTTCATAATGCGAATCACACATTAAAACACAAACTTGAAAGCAGTAATCAAGTGCTGGGTAGGGAATCGTTCTTGTTGTGTTCTTCTTGCATTTCGATATTTGTCAGCGGAACATTGTAAAGATGGGGAAGACTAAATCAAATCGTATGTTCGCAGTACTAAGGCTACCTCTTCACGACTATAATAATAACAGCTTATGAATCATGACGACGCCGTAGATTAGTAGGTAGTGTGTTGGCTTATTAGTAATGAGACCACGGTTCAAATCCTATATTGAAACAAACAAAACGAAACGAAATGAAAAAATGTTTTTTCGGAAACTACCTCTCAGTAGATTTCTCACAAAACCTCTCTGAGAGTAAATAAAATCGTTACGAGAAGTTTCTTAAAGGTCTATCGTTTGGAAGACAACTGTAAGCTGTAGCTGCTATTTAACACATACAACATAGGTAGTGTTTAGAATCTAGGTTGTAAACCTTACTAATAGGTTGTAACGTACAATTGTGTATGTATGTGTGAATTAATCTCATTATATAAAAACGTTAACTTTAAAATGCACTTCATGTAGCATTGTAGCAGTCGAATATTCGTGCTCATCGCACCTCAGTTTTGTCCGTTAACAAATAGAAAAAATTTTTGTTTTTCATTGCGCTGTATTACTCATTATGAGGATATAAAATTATTATTATTTTATATTGAGAATTTATTATCAAGTTTTAATACACATTGCAATAGTTAAAACAATAACTTGCATCATCTGTTCTCCTATAATATGCAATCATATGCACTGTATTTGAATACAAATAATTTTCAAATCATTTCGCAAATGGTTTAATCCACTTTTTTCATACATACATACATACATACATATTCTAAATAGTCACAGACCGTAACTAAATAGCTTTTTATTTAAGTGAAGTATTTGAGGACAAAAGTTTGATGTTTTGCAGTGTTTTTGATGGACACACTGACTGAACAATAATAACCTTCGTACAACAACAAAACCAGCATAAAGTTGAGGTAGATAAAATCATTAGTTTTAGCTGGTATTGAATATTTCTTTTTTTTATTTTTTCAATAATTGGACAACAATAATGACCATAAGAACGTACTAATGATTTTCAAAATCATTACATGTCAATGACAGGCTTGTATCATCTTCTGTTTTTTCGATCTTGTTTTTGTACATAATCAACAGACAGGAAAATAATTGAGTAAATATTTTGATGGTTTTATAATAAAAATGGCCATAATGTAGACAATATTGTCGCAAAACTAAATAAAGTGAATTTAAAAATATTAGAAATAAACGTTGTAAACATTTGGGATTGTCAGTTCACACAATGAAAGAGGGGTCTTTAGAGGTTAATTGATAATCAAAATTAATTTAAAAAAAAAAAATATGTTGTGGGGTTGTACATCGTAAAAGATTTAACACAACATTAGATTCAATCAATTTTCTAACACTGTTAGGATAAAGGATAGACGTTATGGCTAGAGTAGTTTAGCTATGCACATAAGTATTGCACGTTCGAACATCATACGAACATCATACTTTCTGAGTTTTAAAAGCCAAAAGTCTAGTAAACTGTCACATAGTCGGTACAGAATACAGATATTGTTGTTATTGTATGAAATGTAGTTCGGATAAAAACTGAAACATTATTACTGAAGATGTACCATTAGTATTTTGACCCCTCAAACCCTATAGGGTGACCCTCCAAACATTTTACGTACGTACATACATCCATAATTGGTCATTATAATCCTTTAGTCAAGATTATGACGTAGCTTCTCACCTCAATGATGTTGTGTGTGTTAATTGTATGCATAGGAGTAGGTTCCTATAGTAAAAAGTGGACTCTAAACTACAGATTTGTTTTGAGACATTTTTATGGCAATTTTATTTACTCTCAGAGTTTTTACCAGAAATCTGTTGCCAAAGAAATATTTTTTCATATTTCCGTTTTTTCCAAATGTCTGAACAACACCGCCTACTAGACTACGAAACCTCTTCGCCATTTGCCCTAACTAACTTTAGGATGCTGTTCAGTGTCAACAATGCCAGTTTTCTGACCATCTGGTTAGATGTATCCAAAGATTTTATTCGGAGATGCATTAACATTGTGACATTTTGATTGTCACAAAATCTACATGTTGGGCTCTATCTAAGCCTGAGTACGTAAATCCTTAACCTACAGTGTCTCATCAAAAGATCGCTTAAGGACAGCTTATTCCTGGATAGTCTGTTGCATGACTCAGATCTCCACTTACTGCAAATTTCAAACAAAAGTTTTGATTGCCATAAGTCCACTTGGTTTGAGAAAAGTCATTCCCATGTACGAATTCTGAATCTAAGGAAGTGGAAATAAATTCTGTAAACACAAGTTGAACGACGATAACTTAGCAGGCGTAGGCAGCGAGAGGAAGTACAAAATGTTTGTGGAAGTTGCCGCAGTAGAGTAAGTAGTATGTTGGCCGTGGTTCAATCACAAAATCGGATATCGCGGATAAAACGATATACTTCTTCTCATCAGTCTTCTGGCAAACGCTCTGAGAGTAAACTATTGTAGTTTACACTGCTTGCACGTATAATTCACGTACACAATGTGGGAAAAGCTAGGCCGCAATTATAGGTACTTCTTAAAGGAATTAAAAAGGCTAGATTGTGGGTACAGTCTTGTATTAACTGACTGTACACATTATTTGGATATGAGATTTTATTTTCTAACTCCGAACAGAGATGTACAGTACAGGGGAGTCAGACTTTAGTGTGCAGTCCCTAAGCTTACCAATTTCTTTGATGAATTTGATGGAATTCGGTCAGCACAGGTATCTGTAACAGCACAATGGGCTGCTATGCGTGCTTATGTGAGCTTCAATTTACATACCTACCTTACAGTATCAGGAACATACCTTACCAATTAAATTTTTTGAACGAAAGCAACATAATAGTTTCGAAGTTTGAAGATGAAAAGACAATTTTGTATAGGAAACGTTGTGTTGAAGTAATGTTTGAAGAACACTTTCCAATAGAAATCACATTTGAGCTCTTAAAATATGCATAAGACTTCATGTATTAAAAGGAAGTCGAATAAAATATCGAAAATCCTTATCAAAATAAAGAATATGAAACAGTAATGTGGTGTTAGTAGACCCCATTATCACCTGCGTGACCTAGAATGATTATAATCCTTAAATATTTTTGTTTTAATTTTCACTGAAATGAAAAAGAAAAAGAAAAGAAAAAGAAAAAACATAATAAAACACTTTCGGAGTGCATTAATTAAGCAATTAAATAATTAAGGCCCAATAAGCTACTCCTTCCCTACAACTCCTTCTCCTATCCCATCATGGGATAATTACTTTCAAATCAAATCAACAAAATCACTCAAAAGCATAGAAAACGAAAGCAGAAAAACAACAAAAACAAATAAAAAAAAAACAAACTTGTAACATAATCGCAATATCGCATCTTGTCTTAATAGGAAAACAGAAAAGGAAATAATAAATGAAAATAAAACCCATAATCTTATAATCCTTTAATATCCTTTCTATTGATTGAATGCTTTTACGCGGAAGTAAAACATACAACACGTACATACAACATCAAAATTTAATTGTGATACTTAAAATCGAAGAGAAAGAGAAAAACGATTTTAATTGCAAAAATAATGAAATCGAATAGGAAAGGAAAAAGTATGAGAAATGAAATAAAAATAACGAAATAAAATAACGAAACGAAATAGTTACACGAAAATGAACAATAACTCATGTGACTGTAGAGGAGAGACCTTAAAGTATTAATTAACTAAGAAACATGTTTTATTTTATTGTTATTTGTAGTTTCTTTCCCGTTCTTTAATTATTTTTACATTTAAAAACGTTAAACTCAGAGCAATGGCGACTTTTTCTTTACCTACATCACTTAGTCCAACTCAATTGTATCAGATTGTAGAGAAGTTATTTGCTGACACAGAACAGGCATCTGTAACAAAACGAAATGTGAAGAAAATATTTCTCCTGAGGCGACTTCCCCCCAGCAGATTTCTGGCAAAAACTCACAAATTTCCAGGAAAAGTTTCCTAAAAAATCTGTCGTTCGGGGACGACTTAAACTGTAGTTCTGCCACTCGGAATAAAATTAACCCACACAACGTAGGTGATGTGAGAAACTAGTTGTAAACCTGACTGATAGGTTGTAATGACCAATTATGTGGTATGTAAATGGACTTGCTAAAATTTTAAACAAATTTGAAGGAACTGGTATCGTTCCAGATGTACGACGAGTGTGAATTATCACAGTGTATGTACTGCCTACTTTTATGAAAGAAAGTTTGGCGGATAATCTGTTTATGGCTTACACAGCGATTTCAGCAACTGGAACTGTGCATTACAGTTCATTAAACTCTCTGCGACATTATTTAAAAGGGTCTTGATAAGTATACCGAAGCTCACCTGTGATTCACAGAAGTCATGCCACTAAAGGTTAAACACACAAACAAAGTGATGTGAGAAGCTAGGTCGTATTCTGAAGGGTTATAATGATCAATTATGTATGTTTGCATGTCCCAGTTCCTTCCTCTGAAATTATGTGATGCCATTTGATCGTTTTTGATTATTTTTTCTCAGTATTTCGGTGGTTTTCTTCAATTCCATCTAAGAAGATCGGAGATCACTGCAGCAGATTCCAAGATGATGGAGTTAACATTCTATTAAGAGAAAATGTATTGGGTTGTTGTTTAACATGGTGTATTCGGTGTATAACTTTACTGCACTGAGTCCGAACCCTTTTAACAAATATGGTACGTCCAGGCTTTCTGTGGTGTACATTTGTGTTATTTACCTGTGTGTTTTAGTAGGCTCCTTGGAATGTTTATTGGCCAAGCGGGTAAATGGGCTATAAAATACAAATAACAAAAACAATTGTTAACGAATGAATAGATTTCCTAGCTCTATGGATTAGTGGTATTATTAAAATGTATTCCTCTTCTTTCTAAGTCGAATAATATTTCCTCTGGATTGGAATAAATTATTGACAATAAAAATAACAGAAAAAGCGAAAGGAAATAAATGCCATCCCACGTTGGCAACATTAGCTTGAATAAAATTAAGGTATAAGGATAAGAGGCAATTACCTCAACAAAGTGAGGTCAATAGTAAACCAGTGTTTTTTCGTAGTATTTATTAAAATTTTATGAAGTCGCCACAAGTCTAGTAAGTAAAGTGTTGGCTTACTGGACGTGAGGCCACGGTTCAAACTGCAGGTCAAAATCTCGAAAAACAAAACACGAGAAAATTATTTTTCTCGCAACTTCTTTCAGCAATTGCTGGCAAACCTCTGAGGTTTAAATAAAATTGCCATGAAACAGTTTCGGGATCGCACTTTAAGAACTGTAGGCCCCGCCACTCATATATATATAACACACGATACAAGCTCTGGAAAGATAGGTCGTAATCCTGACTAAAGGTTGTAATTACCACTTGTGGTACCGCATAATATTAATAGAAATTGGTCAACCTTGTCATCCAAAGTTTGTTCATCGGCAGCAACAAACCTTTCTAATCTCCTTTCCAATTACTGATGTTGAAAAAAAAAAAGAATTCCTCTGACGAGAAACGGTATTCCCAGTGAGAGAGCAGTTCTAAATCCGATCGAAACAACTGGTAAGGTATATGTGTCCGAGTATGTGCCACGACGAAAATTAAGGCTTCGTGTCTGGGGTGTTTTTTTTAGCCATAGTCTAACGAAGTAGTTCTTGTCTGTATTGGTTTCTTACTCATGATAGACAGGTTTCAGCATATCTTAATGGATTGACACGTTGCCTGCGGAACCACGAGATAACTCGTTGTTTTATTCTTATTTTTCCTGTCATGGCTGTCAACGTGTTAAACCATTTTGAACCCACTTAATACAGAGCATTAGTTTTAGTTGTGATGCTCTATTTGATCGTAGATTGTTGATGATGGTTTTTTGTGATTTTTTTTTCTTAGGAGGCGACACCCATTCATGCAGTGCATTGTGTTGGAGTATAGAAAGATAGTTTATAAGAAATAGAAGAGATATAGTAGAGCGCGACAATTTTCTTATGACCAGTATATATGCCTTCGTTATTTTATTTCGAGAATTACTTTTTAATAATAATTCTCACTTTCGTTTTTCTGTCGTAAGCAATCACATGCCAATGTCAGACAAACAATCACAAAAAACGTAGAATCGCTGGTGGCTGTCGAATCCACAGCCTCAGCATTTGAAGTTTAGCTCATTACCCAGCTTAACTTGGAACGTCTGGTAATGAATCCCTTAATTCGGCACAAATGACAGTTCAATACAAAAAATAATCAAAAATAAAAAATCAAACATGAAAAAGTGCCACAGTTTATGTGGCACTCAATTTCTTTGTATTGGAATGAATACTGCTGCCTTTTTCCTCTTTGGAAATGACGTTTGAGTTACACACAGTAATTGTTTCTTCTTGCGCTTTGATTTGAATCTCGATCAAGTAATAATTCAAACCTTTTAATCAGTCCAGAAATTTTCTCTGAAAATCTCCGACGTACTCGGATTAGCCAGGCTTCAACTAAGGCCCTAACAAACGTAATTTCAAACCCACCCTTGTCCATGCCGAGCATTTCTCAGAGAAATTCCGCATCATTCGAGGTAACTCTTATATGTTGTTCTAGGATATCGTTGGAAATTGCATTGCTGATGAGCTGGTCACGTTTGCTACGGAGCTGACAATTTCTGGCCATAATATATTCTGATTACTTTCGTTATTTTGGATATTTTCCACTCTTTTTTGAGGAGGCTTATCTCGTTGCCCAACAGGAGGGTACATGCAAAACTGCCAGACTCTGTGAATACTTATGGGAACAGGAAACGGATTTTGTCTTTAAATCGCGTGGCCATCTATTGCTCAATTGCAACTTTCCAAGGCCACTATCCTTTTTGGTAGGCATGCTGAATGGGCTTGGCATTCAGACTAATGACTTCTGCAGGAGCTGTGGGTCTGTGGAGAAGGAAAGACTAACTGACTGTGTCAGTGCCATGAAGAGCCACTCATTTTCTGACACCTTTTATTGGCTTTCTGATATGAAAATTCCTGAATTGCAAAATTTATTTGGGGAATGATTGTAAAATATATTGTGGCTGACAGAATGGCGACTAAAAGCTGGCCTAAGTGGGACCTCTTCCTATGAGGAAGTCTGCGCCTACCCTTACTTAACCTAGCTGTTCTGGACGTCAAGCACTATTTTTGTGCAGTTTGAAATTCGTTTCAGTTTTGATGAAAATTATAATCTATGCAACCAAGTCAAACAATGTTGACTGATTTTGTGAACTCAAGAACTGTTCTATCATATGACGTATACCACACTGGCATAGCAAGTGGTATCATCTAACGTAAATGATCAGATTTTTTAGGTTATGCTACCAAGAGTACTGGAGTGAAGTGAATTATTGTCAAAAAAACCACAAATTTTTAAAGGATTTTTTAAAGAATTTCTTCTTAATTTAAGGTTAAAATATATCGCCGACATTTTCAAAATTTCTTGTAAGACAGATGACGTACGTATAGTATAATAAATAATGAATGACATTTTAACACGTTATAAAATGAATATGATTACGTGCGTGTGGTACAGGAAAACAAGCAAATTTTATGGTTTTCATATTTTATTTTCATACAAACACTTTTGCCACCTTGTAAGCTGGGGAAAAAAATTACGATTATTATGTTGCAATTAGAGCTACTGATTTATGAAGACCGTTGAAGGAACTATAATTAGGAAGGGGTGTACAATAAAAGGACAAAATTAACATAAAATTATGAAGAGGATAATTTCGTAAGTCAGTTTGTTTATAACCGCAATTATTATCGAACGGGAGAGCTTGTTGTGATACTGAGTGTGGGGGAACTGTCCACAAGCCGTTAATAAGTATGCTTTTTAACAAATCACTGTCATAATTTGAAATAGAAAAATAACAGAAATATTACTTGTTCTTGGTGTCCCTATATAATTATTATTCCTAGCATGTGTCTCGTAACTCATTGTGTCAAGGAAATGACATTCAGGCCTGTTGCTGCCTGTTATTGTCTTGTTACAACCAAAAATATGTGTTAACGCGCGGCCGAATCATGGTAAAGAAACATATGCCTGCCGGCATGAATTCTCAGCATACATTACACCACACACACATTAAATGTATTTGGGCTTCAAACACGAATGCACCACTATGCCAGAGAGCCTAATTTTTTAAAAATTGGTTTACAGGAATTGTTATTCAAACGCTAATTGGGTAAATGGGGGTTCTTTTTTGTTGCTACCTTTTGAGAGCACCCTGCTAAACGTAAATTTACCAGGCCAAATAAATGGTTTAATAATGCTGCGTATGTAGTTAAATATCAGCTTCCCTTTATTTACTTTGCGTTTGAAAATAAATCGCAATGTCGTTGTATATAACTATGTTCCCTCCTCCACAGTTGTTTGAATAAAACGAAACAGGCCTGCATTGCCTTTAAGACATATTAAACGAAGGTGTTGCAACTCTTTCTACCACGTAATGGAAAAAGTGATGTGATTAGAAAAAGCTTAAGAAGTCTAATGCTGGATCCTCATTGTGAAATGTCCTCAAATCTAAGCATTATATTTGATTCCAGTTTATTTGAACTTTGCTCTACCCCCTACACTTTTATAATTTTTTCGAAACGTAACCAAACATTCCTATACGCATATTGGACAATCAACAATTTGTCCCAGCATTGAGACTAGACGCTTAAGGGTTGGCAGTTAAGGTTACGCTTAATGAAACAGTGAAAAGACCTATTAAAAGTGGAAATAAGTTCAAGAGTTAGTAGTTCAGGCAAAGAACTGTATTGTCATGAAGAAGTGCCATAGTACGGAAGGTGGCCACTAGTAGCCCTCGTGGGTTGAACTTCAAACCTCCTCTAGGGCGTAGCCTATAACTATCTTCGCGAAAACTATTTACATAAGAAACTTAAGATAGTGCTCGGTTGCTAGCAATATCAAGTTACTCGTGTCACATTGGATAATGTACTCAGGATTTTTCTTTCTTAAAGAAGGGTGCGATTAATGTGCGCTCGAGTCGACAGGTTCGCTGATTCATTTATTGTCACGGATTACATGTTGCCTCAAACCATCTCCATGCTAAAGGGAGCTATTTTGGTGTTTCAATGCCCTGTGCAGAACCTTCTTATTCAGGATAGTATTAGTTGCGGATGATTCAGTATTCATTATATGATAAGTTTCCAACATAAGCTGCTTGATTGTTGTCGTCAAACCCATTGTTTAAAGTAGGTTTTTGCTCTCAGTTTACTCTTCTTTTGTTGGTGGCATGCTTCAGAGACCGCTCCAGTCGAAAGTAGGTATTCCTGTACGGTCAACGCATGGTAGCTTACTCGCAATTCATTCCTGCTAACTGCGATTTAACTTGCTCCAGCAGTCTCGATAGTTGTTTCGGATTTAACTTCTCCAGAAGGCCCCATTGTTTGTCAATTTAACCTTCAAAGGACCTAATAGCTCGGATTGGCAGGCGCACTTCGATCATGTCAGATGCGATTTTTATCTTCTATTCAAGTTGAATTAATTTTTCTTTCAATGGCACAGCGTTCTGCCTCTAGAGAAAGACCCGCGAATTTTCCTATTGCTTCAGAATATTTCATTCCAGACCACAAGAATCCCTCTACTGTCTAATGTGTTTTCAATCCATCTCCATAGCTCAAAATAAGGCCTCTTTTAGAACATTATGAAGCTTTTTGACTGCTTAATTCACTTT
>QOCX01000985.1:35271-57100 GCA_005959815.1 Sarcophaga bullata
GACTGGTAGGGTACATATATGCAAAATTTTTGTTTTGATCACCTGTTGTGGTAAAATAATTATCAAATAAAAACAGTTTTAGCAAAACTGGAAAGTGAAATTGAGATTTTAAAAGAATACATGAAATTACTTCAGCTTACATACGTTATATTTTGCATACGAAAAGCTTCAAAAGAACACAAAACGAGCGTTAATTGTATTTCTCCCCCATGGCTTTTGCTTACAAAATAATAAATCCAACAGAAGTCACACTTGGTACTTAAAAGCAATCGATAACTAGTATACAAATTATGTTCATGAAATAAATGTGTTTAAAATCTATTTTAAACTATTTGCTCTAATATCAGTAGTAAACTTTATTACGTTTTTAATTATTATTTTTATAATGCCAGAAAAGGGAAAATAGTAATCCATTGTACAAACATATATATCGATATCACTGACAATATAATATTATTTTTCATCCCTAGTTATAAAAAATAGCTGACTCTTATCAGCAATTTATGCAACGGATACAAAAGTATGAAGTAAATCTGCCTTATCCGTTCTAAGCGTCTCTGTATTCTATGTGATTTGCACTGTAACTTGTCACAAAGAACTACACTGATTCTACTTTTTTGACCCACGCATGTAACGCATTAAACGCATTGTATGGTCTTTCAGATTTAGCTGTCAAAATGCCTCATGTCGAGGAGCGTAATCCAAAAACGCAGCCGCAACACTTCAATATTGATAAATTTGACCGAGTGTTCAATGGTGAAGTTGTAGTAAATGTTGTAGTTGAAGTAAATGAAAACAAACAAGGTTATTAATTATATCTTTTAATGAATTTGTTTTTATAGTTCTGATGTAAATTTGTCACTTTTATTTAGGTATGACATAAAGCGTAAAAGCAAAGCAATAGAAAACGTTCCGTTTGCCTCTCTTATTTATTGATGACAGTCATATTTGTGGGATTCAGTACATTTACTCTCCACTACATAATTATTTTTTCATATGTAAGATAAATAATAAATAAATAAATAATGGATAAATAAATTATAATAAAGTTACAAATAACAGGTATTATCATAGCATTGAACAACGGGAACTTTTTAATATGTGCTCAAGTCGATAACTCATCATGAAGACCGCTTCATGAATTGAAGGATATTAAATTTGTTATTTCAGTGTACAAATAAAAATATTTATTCACAATTTAGTACTAGAAGTCATTTGATTTTTGTAAATTTTCCAGTGACTGCTACATAGTAAAACAAAAGGCTTTAAAATTTACTTACTAGCGCAAATGTTGTAAGACTCCCAAACAAAATTTTCTCTGGCATCACTGCTTCTCTTATCATTTCTATATGAGGATTTTCTTGCTGAATGCAATTGTCAAAATTGGAGAAATAAGTGACAGTCGTATTTTGATTAATATAATCCGAATGTGAATAAACAGACGATTCCAGATAGTGTTTTAAAAATATAAACTGTTTTTCCTTTTTCCTTGACCAAGTAAGCTAATAATAAAACATAAATGACCATATATTATGACAGTTCGAGGTATAGAAGCCATTAAACTGTATATACCACCAAACGTTGGAAAATTTGATGCAAATGTGAAGGAGGAAAAAGACAGAACATTGGAAACAAACAATTGTATAGAAATAAATACAATGACGTCTGTGGAACGTTATAGGTGATATTCAGTTAATTATTTGAGTTTAAAATAATTATTCAGTTCCAATCAATATGATTGCAGACAAGAGTGGCAGCAGTTACTAAGAACACTGGATGATAAACCTGAATCTGTAAGAGATTTGGCAATTGAAGGTGAGTTAAAGGTTTCAAAGTTTCGAAGCGTTTATTGGGCCCTGTTGCTAAGGGTGCTGAGTGAAGACCATCGCAATTGGTCTTCCGAGCGTGAAAAACAACGAAAATGGTAATAGCGGGCGTTTTACTTAAGGAAGAATTATTTAAAAGAAATTACTTTTATTGCAGCTTTGAGAAATTGAAGCAAGAATTTGCTAAAAATCCTCATCAACTGGATGGTCATCAGACATATGAAAATGACGATCCATTATCGCAATCTTCACAGGTTTGCTATTTGAAATGAATCAAATTGTAAATTATAAAATGTATGTGTTGCTCAATTTTTTTAGAGTATTTGGAATCAATACTTTAGTGACCAAGAACTATTTGCTGTTATTAGGCAAGATGTGGTGCGTACATTTCCCAACGTTGATTTCTTTCGTAAAGTTCTAATTCAAAATGCAATGGTAAATTAATTCCAAAATAACATGTAGCAGACAACATTTGAAACATTTTCCCCATTTTTTTTTCTCTTTGTCCTAGTGTAATATTTTGTTCTATTACGCTCGAGAACATCCTTACATGTGTTATCGCCAAGGTATGCATGAAATATTAGCGCCAGTTATATTTGTGATGTATGGAGATCATCAATCATTGTTACATTTCAAAGAGATTGCTAAGGATACAGAAATTGAGTACGATAAGAATTAAATTCATTTAGGAGTAATAGCTATTATTATGTCAATCTCATTTTATATTTCAGTAATACTTTACTAGATGTGTTGAATCCCTTACATTTGGAAGCTGATTCATAGTAATTTGCATTAATATATTTATAAACTCATTTCTTTATATTGGTTATTCTTTTCAGTTTTATTTTTTCGCGTATTATGTCATCCATTGAATCGTATTACAGGGTTAATAACAACTTATCAAATAATTTAAATGGTGCCAAAAGTATTTTTACATCTGAAAAGGAGGTATTATTCTCTTGAGATAAGAAGTCACAAAAAAGTGACAAAATAAAAGAAAATTTTTTTTTACTTTCTAGAACAAACCAATTTATAGTACGGAAGTTGAGGTGGTCGGTCAATTAAACTTAATACGTGATAAAATATTAGCAAAGGAAGATTTACATTTACACAATTACCTAATGAAACTAGATATACCGCTGCATATTTTCGGCATGTAAGTAAAAACTTCTAGATACAATGTGTAGGTTTTTCCATTAAATAATTAATTTCTTATTACTTCAGACGTTGGTTGCGTTTGTTGTTCGGTCGAGAGTTTGCTTTGCTAGACTTACTGGTACTTTGGGATGCTATATTTGCTGATAGCGATCGTTTTGATTTGCCCAATTACATAGTTGTGGCTATGTTAATACATATAAGAGATAAATGTAAAACAAATTTAATTAATTATTATCTGTTACCCACACCAGTCCAATAACAAAATACCTTCCTCATAAAGCCTATAGGATATGGTGTACAATAGGATGTGTGTGTATGTGTGTATTTTTAATGAACTTAAATTATTTTCTAATTGCAGTGTTACTTAGCGACTATACCACGTGCCTAACAAATTTAATGCGATATCCTGCAAATGTTGATATTTGTTTAATACTTAGACATGCTTTACATATGCAAATGCCAAAAGTAAAAGTGTACATAAATTCCTGTATTATTGAAAATATCTTTGAGCATTTATGTTTTTTTTCTTTTTTTTTTCAGAAATATGAGCGGCCTACCAACGCTTTTGTATACTTTACTATGCCTTCAAATGATCGCCGAACAATTTCGAATGGTTTGCCCCCAATAAACAGACACAGAGATTCGTCTAGCACAGAACAAAAGCAACGTACACGATCTACATCATTAGGGGAGAACGCCACACGCATAGAAAATCAGATAACATTAATGCAAACTCGAAATGCCGCTGACGAGGCATTACTTGCCAGAATTAAACAGGCTTCCGAGGAAAATCGTATAGCCATGGATGGGTATAAGGTTAATGTAATGTGCAATATTGAATTTCTCATCATAGCACACATTTAAATTGAATTTTATTCTTTTTTACAGAACCCTGAATTAGTACGTTTAGAATTGAAGAATGCTCAAACAGTCATTACAGTAGCACGCAATAAATTGCAGACATATTTGAGCACTATCAGAAATAATATGCCCAAACAAACATCATCGGAAGTTGTAAATGCCTTAGACGGTATTGAAGAATTATGCAATTTTTTAGATGTTAAATTCATGTTCCCTTTACATTCACGTGCCGGGCCCATTGATCAGGCTCTAGAGGCTAATGAACAACAAATCAGACGTCAAAAATATAAACAAAAGACTGAAACACAAAAAAAACCAAATGAAAACGATCTCAACCCTATATTGGATGGTAGTACATTCCCATCTTGCTCGAGTGCAATAGAAAGCACAAATGAAGGTGCATACAACGATAAACATATTAGAAATTACGAAAGACCTGACATTGGTTTTATGCTGCAGTCGACACGTCTGCTTGGCAATACTAAAGAAATTGAACTTATGCCAATAGTATCTGATGAAAAAATTGTTTATTCTTCAAGTGACAATTCCACGAGTAATAAGGGTTTACCCGTTGCCGATCCCACAAGTTTCAACTAATAGTTTTTTTTCCCCCTTTTTTCTTATAATTTCTTTTTTTCAATCCTGAAATTTTTTTAACATTTTATTTTTTTTTCATAGACAATCGCTCAACGCAATCTGTAGTAGGAACCAAAGTGGCATTACGTTTTGTCTTGTAAGAAAAACAAATGTTAAACAAATAAAATTTATATAAAATACATCATTCCAATTTATTGATATAATTAATATAATTATCTTACATTTATGTCTGTTGCCATTTTAATTATCCATTCATGGAAATAAAATATGCTTCTTTAACAAAGTAGAATTTTGAAAACAAAACTAGTAATCAAACTAAGTAGATACACTTTGTATATCGCTTGATGTATAAATAGTGATGATGAATATAAGAATTTCGAAAAAAAAAAGTTATTTAATATCTTTCAACTTCACAATGAAAAAAATTCAGTGACTCAAAATTCAATATGTTTGAAGTTTTCAGAGAAAATCATGTGGAGCAGCAATATTGTATATCAAATTATTTACCTAATGTGTGTAGACGAGTAACAATAAGTATTGCAAGGCATGCAGTTTTAATACAATATTTAAGTTTGTTGATTTGAGGAGTTTGTTTTTACTTTATCTTACATAATTAAATAAAAAAAATGCAAATTCAATTTTGCAAATGTACAAAATTAGAAATAGACAAAGCTGTAAAAAGCGCAAAAGAAATCTTTCTCAAATTATGTATGTACGTAACTATATAATTTTGCTTTAATATGAACAGAAAGAAAATCTATACTCAAACTTAACGCAATAAAGTTCTGAATATTTGATGATAAAACAAAATGCAAATTTAAAAAAAAATGTGTTTCCCTACAGATTTAAATTAATTCTTGGCAACAGGACATGAAGTCTGCTGTGATGACATTTGCGAATGTTGATTAACTGCTGATGATGTGGGTGTAGGATGAGTTCCATTTAAGGTACTCCCCCATCGCTGCAGTTGAGGCTGAATATTTGTAATGAACGTTCTTTGCGGGCTTTTGTTTGTTATTGGTGATGCCTGTGAACATCCTTGCTTTTGCTGTTGTACATTATTAACTATATTTACTGATGTCGACGTCGGCGTTGCAGAAAGTCTTTTCGAAATTTGTATATTACGAAGATTGATTACGTTCTTTTGCGTGCTCACAGGCGAAGCATTTGAACCGACGGACTGTGATGCTGCATTTAGCGGCATATGTATACGTGTTACTTTTGAATTGATCTGATCGCCAGCCGCCACACTCTGAGAGAGATTTTTGAATGGTATACAACGTATACCCGTGTTAGCTACTGTAGTAACAGTAGAGTTGGTTGTATTTCGTGAAACTTGCTTCAATTGTATCGTTTGTATACCATTCCTATCCATTAGACCAAAAACGGGAGATGTGGATGTAGCAGAAGGTAACTTTTCGATATTATTAACTGGCAGAGTTGTAGAAGGGACAGGAGGTGACACGTCCGAGTTCGCATGAATTTGTGTTATAATAGTATCATTGCAAGTCAGTGGTTGGTCTGCTATCACTCTATCGTCATTATTATTGCCACTATTAACACTGTTACAACCCAGTTGTGTTACTGACGATGTTGACGCTGGTTGGTAATTTATTCCACTTGTATTACTGGACACAATATCAGTACGAACAGATTGCTCTCTCTTTACAGCCTGTAATTCCAAATCGCAAATTATTTGCATAACCCGCACTTTGCCTTCGGCTGCTATGTCAACAGGTAACTTTTTCATTGTTTCGCTAACACTTCTAAAAAACAAATCGAAAGTGTTTTCTGACTCAGCGTGTTGTGGTATCGTTTTTTGTGCTGGAGTCATGGAAGTTGAAGTGTTTACTAACAACTGGTGTGTATTATTGACTTGTTGTTGTATTTGCTGCTGTATGAGCGGCCCCAAACACGACGCTAATGTTAATGGTGTTGTTAAAAGGCTAGCCACCAGAGAATTATTATCGTTTAAACGTTTAAGCGATTGTGATCGTTTTATACGTTTCTGTGGAGGTTGATCTTCAATACCGATACTTTTACGTATATTTTTCTGTGCATTTGTTCTGTGCTTAACGCTATTGAAAGACCGTTGTAGAAGAAAATCTAGTTCCTCATGTTCATCCATTGTTTCGGATCTAAAATAAAATAGTACTAAGCGAATTGAATACGAAATTATATATTTACTCACTTTACGGTCCAATTCTCATCCTGTTCTGATATAAGAATTTCTTCATTGTTCTCTTCAACAATAATTACATCGTCGTCTTCAGAATTCTTTTCTCCTCCGACATTAACTTCTTTGTTTACGGCTTCATCGTCGCTGGACTTAGTAGGGACATTCTCACCTTCACCACAGTAGTTCTTAACACAAGATCGATGTTTTAGTGAATTGCTATGATTTCGAAGAAATAAAATTTTAAGAGGAATATTTGTACTGCAAAAGCGACAATATCCATAATTGGCTTTGTCTGATGATTCAATCCACGAAAAACGCTTCTTCAATTCTATTATAGTCGACCTATAATTGGAGTATTTCGGGGACTCATTGATTTTAGGTGATATTACATTCGAAAGATTTGTTTTACTTAATGTAGCATCGTTTATCTGATCGGGTGACGTTGGTAATTCTGTTTTTGGTCCCCTACCGTTGACTGTCGCTGAAAACTCATCCTCTTGGTCTTTTTCCTGTTTTTGTTTATTCTTCATTTTAGTTAATCGCACATGTCGCCCCGAACGTACGTGTCTTAAAACATGCTTAAACGACCGCAAGTACAGCGAACAATCACATATTTTGCAATAACCGTAATTGGATCGCAATTCACTGCGTTTATAGGTCAACCACGGAAACTTCTTCTGCCATTGTTTAATTAGTGTCAATGTCGAGGGTACTTTTATTATGACTTTGGCAAAACTTTGTCCTTTTTTCGATGTTGGTTTAGTAGAAAGATTTATTGTCTGAAGAGGTTTAGTATTATCTTCGCCTTGACTGAATAATTTTTGCCTTCAGAATTGTGCATGCAAAAAAAAATTGTTATATTTTTCGTAATAAAAATTTAATAAAAACAAATAAGTACCCAGTAGATTTGTAAATGCTTTCATTAATTTGATGAATTCTACTGGCTGCATGATTTTTTTTACTATAATGCTTTGGTATTCGTACTCGGCAGTACTTGCATGAGTACATATTGAAATTGCCTTTCAAAGGTACAGCCCACAAATATGTTGCATCATCATTCTCATTGCTTTGTTTTCTCTCCAAGACCATCTGTCTATAAATCGTAAAAATTATTTTCTAATCACAATGTTAAGGCCAACACTTTTAAAATGGAAAACATACTTTTTTTCTTGCCCTTTTAAGTATTCTTGCTCGGCTGCAATATGCGCTGCTGATGTTTGATGCTTTGGTCTAGAACTTGCAGCTCTCAGTGGTATCTTGCAATAAATACAAAAGAAAAAATTTGTAGGATCTTTGTTGTATCTCTTGCACCAGGTATACTGCCTCAGCCACTCCTCCGTTAACCTATATACACGCTTTCTAAAAAATCAGAAAATCAGAAGTTGAATTAAAACTATGACATACTTTTTTATATATTTACTTGGAATCGATTTCATCCTCACTTTCTCCATGTTTGTCATTTTTACTGTCTCTTTCTGAGTTACCATCGTCATCAGCATCATCTTCTACATCCTTCCGACTTAAATTTTCATCTACACTATCCGCATTCTCTTCTTCTTCACTGGTCTGTTCATTTCTTTCGTTGTCATTATCATCATCTTCTTCTTCTTCAACATCATATTCGTCATCATTTTGCTCTGTAACATTTTCATCTTCTTCCTCGCCATTATTCATATTATTTATTTTATCTTGTCCTCTTTTATTGGAAATTATCTTAGATTGGCGAGATTTAAACTCATTTTCATTATATTTATGTTGTGAACTATTTTCATGTGTAGATCTTTTAGCTGCTGAACTACCATAAATAACGCGCTTCTCACAATATTTGCAGTAGGCGTATTTCGGATCGATTGGATCCGATATTAACCAAGGATGTTGTTTTGCATATATTTTCCAATTATATTGGCCACCGTAATCAACATTTTTTTGATCCGATGGTGTCTGCTTTTCTTGGTAAATTTTTTCATTGTTTAAATGTAGATTAGTTCGCAAGTGTCGCAAAAAATTATTCTTAGTCATCTTTGTCTGACATAATTTGCATTGAACCATTTGTGTAAAATGGGACTCATTTTCTACCATCTCCAACCATCTTTCACTAAAAAAGAAACAATTTTTCGTGTTAAAAGCGAATGTGTTCATCCACAATTCATTCAACTTACTTTTTTGACTGACTTTCATCACCATTGGCTTCACTTATTTTTCCATCACTCAGTTTCGATTGTTTATTTTTTTTACAAAGTTCTTCGTGTTGCTTTTCAGCATCCTTGTGTTTACCACTTTCTTGGTGACGGTCTCGTAAATACGAAAATTCTACATTTAAATGCATAAGACAATATTTACAATATCCAACTGTGCCCTCAGTCGTATCACGTTCCAACCAGGAATGGTCTCGCAACCATCTTCGCCAGTTAAAGTTATTGAAAGCCTCATTCTGAGATTTTCGTTTAAGTTTTAACGCTTGAACATAACTATCTGTACCGAATTCTTGCTTAACTTCAACTAATCCAGTGCTAAAAGAAAAGTTACAGAAATTTTAATTTTACCAATATCGATAAAATCGTAAAGAAATGAAAATGATTTGCGTTAGTTCCACCATACAAGTCTATAAAACATTACTAATAAGCATTTCCATATGGATTTAATTATTTATGTTTGGTTTCTTACAACAATAGTCTGAAATATGTAATATTTTAAATGAAGTGTCCATTTAAACTGACACAAACCTACTCTAATTATTTACTGCTTATCTACCTTAACCCGTTTTTTTCTTCCTCCTCTCGAAAAGCCAAATAATTTTCGCACCGCTCCTTATGATAAAGAGATAGTCCATGCTGTTTGACTGTTTTCTGCGATTTTATATTAATTTTTGCATCACAATATAAGCAATAACCATTTTCATTGCATTCCTCATATAATAGCCATGGGTATTCCTTAATCCAATTAAGGACACTTAAAGTGGAACTTGAGCCCGTTTGAGCAGATGACGTACTCATGTCGTCACAATAGTCCTCTATATCCTCCTGCGACCTTGAGCTACTGGTGCTTTCACTGCGATTATTTAATTCAAGCAAGTCCATTGGATCATTCTCTAGAACATCGTTTGAACTCATATCTGCTGTAATATTTTCGGCCAGTTCATCTTTAATCTGGATATCTTCCATGGGATACCTGCTAACAATTTCACTATCATTGCCTGCTGCATCAAGCAGTGAAATATTAGCAGTGTTAACAACAACGAACTCAGTAGCCTTAGTATTATTCTTTTGCGTTTCATTCACAGGAGCAGAAGGTTCTACTACTAATTCGATTCCATCGTTTGAATCTTCTTCGTCCACTTCTATTGCTTTATCCTGAATTTCTTCAATAACAATCAATTCGTGATCTTCTTCCTCAACTTCATGTACTGTCGTTTTACCTTCTGCGTCTTTGTTATGCGTGTCATTCTTGTTACTATCCCGTGGCTTACAATTTACTGCATTCTCACTGTTGCATTCTCCATCTGTGGATATATCTTTCTCCTGTCTGTTGTTGTCTGTATGCACATCAATAACGACTTGAGGCATTGAGCTGTTCATGACTTCCCTTTAGTAAAATATTGCAAATAAATCTTAAGCATTTACTTCTTCAGATTTTAACTTTTTAACGCACACTTACATTTTGGAATATACAAAGTTTTTTTAATTTAACAAATTAATTGATTAAAACGAAATATGCAACAAATACATCCCATCAAAACTTTTTAATTTACAAATGTTACTAGAAATGTTTCGCTTTATCGTCGAGAGAAAATGCCGCTATTTAACTACTATGTTGACATATCGCTGTCAAACCGTGTTGCCAGACTCTAATGAAATTAGAAATCAGAATGAAGGTATTACTTTTGAATTAATATCAGAAAATTCAGATTTTTCACCCAACCGCCAGCATTCTGTGTTCTAACGCTAAAATTGGCCGTAACTTAATCAAAACGTTCAACCTTGCGTAGTAGCCTTAAAACATTTAAAATGTTTGCCATTAATTAGATTGAGCAATTTTTTTTTAACTTTCGGCTTATTTTTCTCTATTCTTTCATAAACTCTATTCAAATTTCCTCCTCAGTTTTCTTTGCCATTACATTCAGGTCGTTTTATATCATTTCCTATTAATATTTGTTATTACATATGATAAATATACAACTATACAAAGAAGTGACTAAGCCACAAATTAATGGTAATTACTGATAAACACGGCATTCAAAATTATTAACATTCACTACGTTGAGCGTAACGTCTGGTCTGTTCCTTTTTCTTTCAAAAATATTATAGAATAATTAGGATTTGAAATATATGTAGTTCTTATATAAAATATATAAAGGCCAAAACATATAATAACCATTTTTGAAATAACTGTTAAGTATATATAGTCACCCATAATATCTTGGAATTTTCTAAATTTTGCAATAGAAAAAGGAACAATCATTTTAAACTTTTAACAGCAATTCTTGGTACTTTTAATTTTTTAAAAGTATTGTAGCGTTGGATACTATGTAATGGAGTTTTAGAAAAAAAATAAAAAATACTCATGAGATTGTTGGATCTCAGTACCCAATTATAAAGTTAAATTAAATAGTAGATTTCAAATGACTGTCGTTTTAATAAAAATAGGGCAATTTAAAAATATTGAATAGAATTAAACGTTTCTCTTAATATTTAATAAAAATTAATTTGTATATTTCAATTTAAGAAAAGCATATGTATATACTATATATAGCTGTAGTAAGTATTATACGTAATATATAATATATATATATTGATATACTGTATACATACATATAAATATAGCACGCAGTAATACGCAAATGTACTATAAGACATACGAATCAGCTCGTACTAATTTACTTCCTTTTTTTGTTGATACGAATATACATACTGAGTAACTGTAGATGGGTCTGGTGTAATTGTTTGTTGGTTCGCAACATTTGTATTAGCCACATTAGATCCCGTTGTTATGACTGGATCTATTGTAACTACATTTGCTACTTGTGCTGGTATTGCGATTACTGATTGTTGTTGGGCTTTCTCTTGAGCCTCTTTCTCGCAAATGGCTCTCAATTCAAATTCGGCTATAACTTGGGATACTCGACTTTTAACTTCAGCTGCTAATTTTGGTGGCAAACTTTTGACTGTAGCACTAATCGCCTCGAAAAACATATCAAAGCTGTCCTTCTTGGGCTGTGGCAGCGGTAGATGCTGATGATGATGATGTTGTTGTGGTGGAGGTGGTTGGTGTGAATGCTGAGAATGCGATGACGGTGGCGGTGGTGCGTAATAGTAGTCACTCATATCATGACACTCACGCTTCGTAAACATATAAGGAGAATCACGATCCTCTTTTTCTATCGTCGTTTTAAATCTTTTCGGAATTATGTGCTTCTGCTTAAACGGAAGTTCGGTCTCAAATTTTGTTATATGTTCTATATCCAGTGTACTT
Source organism: Sarcophaga bullata (assembly GCA_005959815.1). Classification (NCBI taxonomy): domain Eukaryota; kingdom Metazoa; phylum Arthropoda; class Insecta; order Diptera; family Sarcophagidae; genus Sarcophaga; species Sarcophaga bullata. The sequence continues at coordinate 47,362 of QOCX01000985.1, forward strand.
GTTTTAGTGGGGCTCACCTTTTTAGCTACAAAAGGAAATCTGTTCTTTATGGAAACAATTAACTCAAGTATACACTAAACCTATAAGACTTACGCCGCTTTATGCTTTTATTGAGACACATGCGAACTGCTTCCTCGCCTTCGTTTAGCAAGATTTCCTGATTACGTGCGTGTTTGGCTGTCCTCTCATGTCTTTGTAGTCGAAATCTATTGTTGTCCAATGGTCTTTGGCATGCTCTACAAAACGGTCTGTTAGGATCATCCTCACTTCTCGTTAGCCACGGGGAGAAGATACTTAACCATTTTTCACAAAAATTTCTATTCTCCTTTGTCTTAGTTGTCGACTTTTTTACATCCCCATCGCTGTCCTTCTCCTTCTTCATAGGTGTTATATTCCTATAGAATTGAACAAAAAAATGTTTTAAAATTCATTGTCCCGTGCACTAAAATCCAAAACTATTATCGTATAGCATTTTTACTAATGTACACACGCAAAAATGTAAGCGGACTTTCAGGTCTTGGTCTGCGCTGCCGCAAGTTTACTTCATATTATTCTTGCTGCTTACCAATCAGATTCGTTAGAATTTTCATTAAAATTCATATTAATTGCAAGTTTTTATTTACTCCTTAATGTTTTTGTTTATAGCTCATAAAAAAAATTCACAAAAACAACTTTTTTCAATAGTACTAAAAGTACTTGGAAATTTTTTCTTTCGAAAGTACTTATCAACAACTATTACGAAGATAAAGACGTTTAACAGTAAGGTTGCCAGATAAGCAATTGATGGAGACAGTGTTGTTGATGATGTCAATATCATTCATACCAACAACAACTTATCATGCGTTTGAGATAGAATATTTTTAAAAAATATAAAAAAATACATTAGTTTTTAATCCATTACAATTAAAATAATTTACTACGAGGTGTTTGTGAATTGTTAAAAAACGTTGTTTATTTCATGTTAGTTGTCATCACTACTTTGTGTTTATTTATTTTTAGACGAACTGGTAACACTCAAAATTGTGTTTGTGTACTCTGTATAAATTTTACACAAAGGCCTTATTTTTAGCCTTTTCCCTTAGATAATTTTGACTTTAAAAAGGAAATAATTTTGAAATCGTACGATACATATCATGACTGATGAAGAGCAAGAAATGTCGTACGATGATCAAGAATTGATTGAGGAACTGGAACAAAACATTAGGTTTGTGCTTAAATAACATCTATACTATATTCATCTTCAGCAGACCAAATATTTTTTTCTGTTTAGCACCAACCCCATTAATAATAACAATGGAAACACTACCGATGAACAAAAAACGCTTAGAAAAAGGGCCCCTAAAAGTTCAAGTGATCTTCGTCAACCGCGGCAAAAATTTTGCGCTCGATGGCAGCTTGAATTTCCTTGGTTGAGACCGAATAAAGTCAATGAATCCGTTGGATATTGCACTATTTGCAGAAGAGAGTTGGTTTGCAAAAAAAGTCATTTGGAAAGGCATCAGCGATCGTTTAAACACATGAGGCTGCAAGGTTTTGAAAATGTTTTTACCGTTAATGAACCGGAAGCGGAACTCATTGAAGCTCATACTTCTGGATACCTAGACAACGATCACGATTAGTAAGTAATTAATAATATAGAGTTTTAACGCTTGTATATTCATGAATATAGTATTTGTTCTTGTTTATAATAATGTTTAGTCAAGTCGAAGAAGTACTAGAAGATGTGGATGACGAGTATACAACAATTAAAGTGGAACCTACTAGGACATCATCGGCTAATAGTCCGGTAGATATAAATCCAAAATATGACATGAAATATACTTCGAAAAGAAAAACGTCAATTAGAACTAACCACAGAAAGGTACCTTCGCCTAGAACATCATATGGAGGAGGGTCAAACGCGCAGAACATTCGTGCACATTATAAAAACGTTGAACAGGATAACGGACTACCAGAGTGCTACTGTAGTACACCTTCATATATTTCTCCCGTCAAGAAAGATAGTTTCGATTTATTTTTCGAATCAATAAGCGCATCTGTAAAGAACCTGCCTCCTAAACTTGCTGCTGAAGTTAAAAGTAAAGTCTCACAGGTAATAGCGGAATTCGAACTTCGTGCCATATGCGAGAAAGAAGCAGAAGAAAAAGCTCAACAGTCTGTGTGTGGTAACGGGACTTCTCAAGTTGCGAATTTACTTACAATAGATTCCACAATGAACAGTAACAGCCAACACCAAACCGTTGATGGGGAAGTAACACATTATGTTTATACATATCAGCCAAAAATATAATAAAAAAATACGCATGTTTAACTTAACGCAAATAACCCTATCAACATTTTTTAAACAAATCGTCTGTTGTGATTTTGGTCTTTTATGTTCTAAGAAAAAAAGTTTTTTTTGTTGGAATTTTTTCTATATTTCAGGCAAAAAGAAATACTATGATATAGTTTTAAAGTTATTTTTTAAAAAGGATTTAGTTGTAGAAAAATAAATAAATGTGCATTAAATGTAAACACTGCTGCAAAATAGTATGATAGTATTCTAACCATTATTGTAGATCATGTTTGATAGTACATTATCCTAGAAATAAAACACTAGTTTGAAAGTGGGTTATTGAAGAATTATTGATAAAAAAATTATTAAGAACAGACTGATGTAATAGGACTCACTAACTTTATCAGTTCGATGAGTTGTATTTGAAATAAAATTAAATTTCGTAAAACAGAAAAAACAATAATTATAATGGTATAATATTATTAATGTACAAAATTCCTTCGATTGAAAAAAACCGTTTGTGCATACAATTGTTAATGTGCATATGTATATAAAAAAGCCCTTTTGTTAGCAATTATTTGTACTTTTTATTGGATTACATATTAGCGTACCCATATAGTAATTTTCTTTACACAAAGTAAATTAACACTATCTGGCAATATCATGTCATTTGACAGCGTTGGCTTCGTTTAGTCGATAACTACTTTTACGAAGAATTTAATACTATTTGTAAACACGGAAAAGTTGTCTGAAGATATTGTTCTTTAGGCCAATATAAAAATACTGAATATATTCAAAGCGCCACTATTTGGAGAGGAAATAAAATGAATTATCACGATGATCCTAGCGATCCAGATTGGTAAGATTTAGTAATGTAGTCAAAATGGCGCGAGACTTAGTTAAAGGTATTGAAATGAAATAGAAACAACAGCTTTGTATTCGGGCCATTATCCTACTACTACTTTTCTGGCATATTTATGTTATTAAGAAAACCTACTATTTTTGGGCATAATTTTATTACTATTCATGTAGGAAAGTAACGAAATTGAAAACTGAACCTGGGGCCGTTAAAGATCATCACAGCTCATCATCTAATAAGGTGAAATATTCGCAAAAGTTTTGTGAAAAATGGTTGAGTATATTTTCGCCGTGGCTGGCACGTTGCGAAGATGCACCGAATAAACCATTTTGTCGAGCTTGCCAGTGTAGGCTCGATTGCAACAGATGCCACTTGCAGAGACATGAGAGAACAAGTAAACATGCTCGAAACCTTGAAATACTGATAAACAAGGGCGAAGGTGCTGCACGTCAAAATCTCAGTATACGTCAGGAGCGTAGTAAGTACTACCAACAGCGTAAAAAATTTAATACATCAGTTGGATCGCAAGAGGACTCTGAAATGGGAATGGAGGATTACATTGACGAGTAAGTGATTTAACAAATATGTGTTATTTTTTCCGACTAAAAATTTTGCATCTTTATCTCCGCTTTTTCTTTAGAGCGGATCAAGAAACTGAGTTTGGTTATGAACAAACGGATTTAAACTCCGAGGACCAATATACAAACGAAGATAATCTTTGTAAACAAGAAATGTTATCGATAGATGAAATAGACCAACATGTGATTGTAAACCAACAACGTTCAATGTCAAAAGCCAGCGTTGGACGACCACGTAAAATAGCTAAAACTGTGGAGACCCATAGTGTCAGTAATATAGAAATTGATAACGAAAGAAAGGATTCTATGAAACGTTTAATGCAAATTCAAAAGGACAAAAGTGAACTAATGGATTCGTTCAAAGAACTAATTGGTGGGTCATCACAACAGCTTTCTCCGCCTAAAGAAAAGAACCACGTTGATTTGTTCTTTGAAAGCGTAAGCTCAAGTGTTAAGGCTCTTTCGCCTAAACTTATTGCTGAAACTAAGATGAGAGTTTCTCAACTGATATGTGAACTAGAACTACGAGCTTTAACGGAAAGCGAACAGGCAAATAATACTCCCACGTCAGCCATGGTTGTGTCCTCTGAAAATGGAGGTGGATCTTATATAATTAACCAGTCGGTTACCCATGTAACCTCAAATCATCAGCATCAAACGGAAGCACACCAAGTTGATGATGTCGAACATTATGAGGCATTAAGCTAAAGAATATCCTCTTATTACTCAGTTTGTTTTTTTTCTGTCTATTTTTATTAACGACTATTTAGGATACAACATACAACCATGGATGTATTGCATTAAGTTAATATACGTTGACTTTTATTCAAATATAAACAAAACATACAGATAATTTAAATGATATATTAAACGGGAAGTGTTTTAGTTAATTTACGATCCGTTTTAAGCATGCAATCGAAGTCTTCTTGTTCAAAGAATGCATAAATTAAACGCATTGTGTTTGTAAATCCTCCGCCATCTTTCCAAGGTGAAACAATAACCACGGTGTCACCAGTTTTTATAATTTTCATGCGTTTAGCAATATTCAAACCAAATTGCACTCTAGCATCGACATCGTCTAACCAGTTTTTATTTGCAATATCTATGGAATACATCGGGAAAATAATTGCGTATTTCAAAAGTTTTTGAGTATAAATTTACCTGTATACATTATGGGTATTACTCCACGATAAAGGTGAGATTGCCTAAACGTTGTAGAGCACCTAGTTACAGCAAGTATTGGACATTTGGGTCGGTATTTTGCCAAGAGGTATGCTGATCTGCCCGATGTCGTTAAAACGATTATTGCACCAGCCAATGACTTTTTAGCAACATCAACAGAAGATATTGCTACAGAATGTGCCGCGTCTATAGTTGCTGGATTTCTGGCCAAGAGATCTTCATATAAATGCCGGTACCATAATGCCAATTCAGCTTCGCGACAGATAGATGCAGTACATTTAATAGTCTCTATAGGATATTGCCCTATTGCAGTCTCACTAGCCAACATAACACAATCAGCTCCATCTAAAACAGCGTTTCCTAAATCTGAAACTTCTGCTTTTGTTGGAAAAATTGAGTTTCTCATTGACTCTAGTAGTTTTGTTGCTACTATTACTGGTTTTCCCGCTCTATTGCAACGAGCCATTACCGCCTTTTGTGCTAAAAATACTTTAGCAGAAGGTATTTCAATAGCCACATCTGCGGTTGCAAATAGAATGCCATCTGAAACTGCTAGAATTTCATCCACATTGTGCAAGGCCTGTTCACAGTCTATTTTTGCTATAATTTTTATATCTTTGCCTTGATTTCCCAACAGTGACCGTAGCTCTTGGACAGCTGCTGCACTTCGCATCGAAGATGCAAAAATAATGTCGATGTTTTGCTCAAGTCCAAACTTCAAGTCACTAATATCTTGCTTTGACACAGCCGGCAAATCGACGAGTGCACCAGGAAGATTAATTTTCTTCCTTGACCCTAACATTCCACCACGTTCTACTTGACAAGTTATGCAATCCACTCCCAAATCTTTTACAATTAGTTTTATTGCTCCATCATTTATAAAAACTACCGAACCCGGCTGGACAACATTGATTATATCTTCGTAATCCACATAGATACATTCGCGATTTCCTTTGTCCATTAAATCTCTATTAATCGATAAACGTATACTATCATTGACTTTTAATTCTACTTGAGAATTTGGGCCACCTTCTAATAGACCAGTTCTTACTTCGGGTCCTTTCGTATCTAAGGCTATCGCTACTTGAACTAAATAGGACAACTCCTTGGAGCATTCTTCCTCCGCACTACGTATTAATCTAATAGATTCACCATGTAGCTCATGAGTTTCATGAGAAAAATTCAAACGCGCAATAGTCATTCCCGATAAAATCATTTTCTTAAGTACTTCTTTTGAACGCGACACTTTTGAAATTGTGCCGACTATTCCAGTTAAAAGGTGATGAGATGCTGGTTCTTTAAAATTTAGTTTGCATGTGTGCTCCAGTAATGTATTTTCTTCACCCACAGTTCCCATATTTTCTAATACGATAAATTTAGAATATATTCAAATATTTGTATTGATTTTTGTCAACAATTTAAAATTATTTTTATTTGATATGTATGTATGTACAATAAATACGTACACACTTCAATTTTATGATGGCAAAACTCGATTCTCAGTGTTCAAATGCAAAATGTTTTCCGACCGATCCAAATGCAACTCTTTAAACTCTTTTAAATTTAAAATCCCAGACTAATTTGTTATTTTGAATACATCCTTACCACAAAAGACATCCTTACATACAATAAATATAATAATTTGTTAAATTGGTATACACATAGTAAGTTAAAAAAAAACTAATTTTCCATATTATTTATGCATTTTTATGTTGACCCATATCATATACGAGTTAATTATAAATATCGGTAAGTGTATTTGAAGCAAACTACACTGATACGAAAAGGAAGTTGAACATAATAAAGGTTAAGCTTACACTTAGATTTTTTCGGAATTTTGTTGATAACTACAATGTTTTTATGAGAGTATAATTAATAAATCTTTCATAAAAAACAAGTGTTTTGAAAAACAAATTATAGAATGTAGTGTTTACCAAATAGTTTGGTTTTTACCAAATAGAATTTAAATTTTATTTACGAGAATACTTATGCTGTCAAAATTTGAATTTTTTGTTTGGACAATGAGGAAGACTTAAGAATGCCAAGGCAATCACAGTGGCACTGACCGAACTTGGTATCCAGAGCTTAGTACAGGAGATTATCAACTCGGGAATAGGTGGGGTTTGCCTGAAGAAATCAACGTATTGGAATACATACACATATGCCAAAGGGGGTATGTTAACTATTTTGTTGAGGTATCTGGTTCCCCATCAGTGAGCTTATGCGGCCTGCGCTGAGAAAATTGTTTTCTTGTGCGTCTGGCCGGTGTACTGTCATCAATTCCACCAAGACGGAGTTGGACGAGAAAGTTCTTGAAAAAGGTGAAAAAATAAATCAACGGATACTATGTAGTTCGAAACATGGGTAGAAGAACTTTGTCTCCATAGTCTTCCCGAACCTCAAGTGTGACAGCAAAGTAAGGTGGAGACGGAAAGTCGATTTCAGCTACTGAGTCCGGTACAAAGATGGATGGATCACTCATAATATCAGATGCCTCTTTTAGCACTACGCAATTATCTTTGAAACTTGTTCTCTGTTTACTTTCCATAGAAGAATTAGTGAAAGGCCGACGGTCATATCAGGGAGTCCGGGTTTAAAGACGTACATGGTCAAGGTCTGCATCAAATATGTATATTTAATTTACATACCGCCAAATTAATTATTTTAAAGAAGTTTTATGTTACACCTGAAGAAGAATTGATGAAATGATGAATATAGTTTAAACAGAACTTTTATTAACACATTAATAATATTATTCTACAAATACATGAGGGGGAGTTCAATAATTTAGTTATGAATTAAATAATTGTGCCGATGACTGATGTCTTTCTTGTAATCAATTATGCATAAGATTTATTTTACTTTTTGTATGTGTTTAAGGTACAAATCAACGATGCTCGGCTATAATTATAGGAGTTAAAAGCTTTCCAGAGCTAAAAGTAAACTGTGCTTGAACTTATTCGACAGGACTAGAAAAGCGAAAAAGAGTTACGATCATTTTTAAAGTAAGATAAATGTAAATTCGTATACTTACACAATGCGCATAGTGTTGGTAAAACCAGCACCTTGTTTCCATCCTGTTACAATAACGACCTGATCGCCGGATTTGATGAAACCATTTTCTTTTCCAACTTGTACACCGAATTGTACACGTACATCGACATCCTTAAGCCAGTCAGATAGTGGAGGTTCTTAAAAAACAAACACGGTAATATAGAAGATATATAAAAAAAATAAAAAAAAAAAAACATTCGGTAGTTACCTTTGTATACTAAGGGAACGAGTCCGCGATACAAATGAGCTTGCCTAGCTGTTTGGGAATAACGAGTGACAGCAATAATAGGGCATCTTGGACGATATTTGCTAATGAGGTAGGCAGATTTGCCAGTTGTAGTAATTACAACAATGGCGGAGGCCAATGATTTGTTGGCAGCTTCAACGGCAGCAATTGCAACGGCATGTGCAGCATCGACAGTTGTCAATTTGCTGGCTGCTACCAAATCAGTGAAAAGATTTCTGTGCCAAATGGCAGCTTCGGCTTCTTTACAAGTTTTGGCCATAGTCAATACACATTCCAATGGATATTCGCCCTTGGCAGTTTCACCAGACAACATGACACAATCGGCGCCATCTAAAACAGCATTGGCAACATCAGAAATTTCGGCACGAGTGGGGCGTGGTTTCTTAATCATTGACTCTAACATTTGAGTGGCACAGATTACAGGTTTGCCAGCTCTATTACAACGGGCAATAATGGCTTTTTGAGCCAAGAATACTTTTTCGGGAGGAATTTCAATACCCAAATCACCACGAGCAACCATGATACCATCGCCAACGGCAATAATTTCATCCAGATTGTGCATGCCTTGTTGATTTTCAATTTTTGAAATGATTTTGATATTCTTGCCCTTCTCACCCAAAACACCGCGAATTTCAGTAATAGCGGCAGCGTTACGAATAAAAGACGCAAAAATCATATCAACTTCTTGTTCTACACCAAACTTTAAATCGGACTTATCCTTTTCAGAGACAGCGGGCAAATCAACTGGTACGCCTGGCAAGTTAACACCCTTTCTTGAGCCCAACGAACCACCATTCTCAATTGTACAAGTCAAAGTGTCACCGGATACTTCTTTAACAACTAACGAAATTAAACCATCATCAACAAATACACGGTTACCAGGTTTGACAACCTTCACAATGTTTTCGTAGTCAACGTATATAACGTCCTTGCTACCCTTGTCGGCGTATTCTTTATTGGTTGACAATTTAATAGTCTCATTCTTTTTCAGTTCGATTTCAGCTGTACCACTGCCGGCAATCAAACCGGTACGGATTTCAGGGCCCTTGGTATCCAATGCAATGGCGACAGGATATTCGTAACCTACTTTTTCAGAATAGTTTTTAGCAGCTTGACGGACATTTTTAACAGTCTCCGCATGATATTCATGAGAACCATGGGAGAAGTTCATGCGTGCAATATTCATGCCAGTTGCCATCATTTTCTCAAGCATTTCAACACTTACGGAAGCAGGGCCAATAGTACAGATAATGCCCGACAAACGTATTTGGGAAACAGGGGCATCAAATTCCAATCGACACATATGGTCCAATTGAGATTCAGCTTGAGCGGCCATCATTTGTGGAACTTCGTCTCTCTATAAATAAATAATGGAAGAATCAAATAATTATTATAGAATAAAACAGCATAAAGTTATATATCTACACAATAAATACTTTGATGTATTAAACAACAAGATTTAATTATTTACCAGGGAGGGTCGTTTAATTACAATTCACTTACTAATTTTATTTTCGATATTTATTCAATTATAAATACATAAG
>QOCX01000986.1:10262-20864 GCA_005959815.1 Sarcophaga bullata
ATACGGCAACTACAACTATAGCCTTTAAAAATTGCACAAGTAAAGTGAAGCCTATTTATAGACTACAATAACCAAGAAAATGTTGCTGTTACTCGACAAAAACAGAAAAAAAGAGAGAGAAAAAAAACAGGGAAAAATGAAATTAATAAAAATAACAACAACAACAAATACAAAGTATTTTATGCCCAACACAGGGTAATGCAATCAGGCGGTTTCAAATGAAAAACTTAAATTGCGAGATTTAAAGATTCATTACGTAGTGAAAAGATCGGATTGATGGCTCGCAAAAGAGCATATGCATTCAAAGTGTTCCATGGAGTGAAAGTAGAAATAGTGGGTTCTTCCATGTGGCCATACATACGTAACATAACAGAAATGGTCAGTACAATCCTTCAGTTAGGATTATGACGTAGCTTCTCACAGCAATTATGTCGCGTATGTTAATTTTATTCATTAGTGGCGGCAACTAAAATTTAAAGTCGACTTTGAACGACAGATATTTTTGAGAAACTTTTTCATGGTAATTTTTTATTTACTCTTAGAGTTTTTGCCAGAAATCTGCCGAGAGGAAGACGCCGAATTTTTTTTGCAGATTTCGTTCTGTTGAGCATGTCCGATCAGGGCTTTGATATTTGTGCTCACGTCTAATAACTCTACAAATACTACCTTCTAGACTATGGCGACTTCTTCCTTCCATGTGCCTTCTTACAGAAGCGATATTTTCTACAGTACGTACACATGCTATGCTGTTCAGGCCTAACCACTTTTCAAATGCTTACAGTATCTTTAAACTTCTTTATAATCTTGGCCATTCCTTGCCAAGTAGGGCGATTATAAAGACTATAAACACCCCCATTTTAGTTTGATCTTCGATTGATCAACGATCCATGTTCGGAAATGGCTAACCCTTCACAAAATAAATCTTTCTAAACAAATGTCCGTCAATCATAATCTTTCTATAGAAAATATCCTTTTAGTCACATATCTGATACGAATTTCAATTGAAAATACCAACCAATTATACATTTTTCATTGTAAATGCCAATGAATCATGTTTTTTCTTCTGATACTATTCATCAATCATACACTTTAGATTAAAAAACGCTATCAATCCTTTATTTTCTATAAAAACTATTTTTTTTTATTACATATTTGCAATTGCAAACTTATCCTTCGAAAAATACCCATCAATTATTAATTTTCTGGATGAAAGTTTAATACTTTTTCATTAGACAATTGCTATGAATCATGAATAGTCCACTGGAAATACCTATCAAGCATATTAATGTAAAACAAAATGCCAATCAGTTACTCATTTCTGTTAGGAATGTGTCTTAATCTTAAATATAATTTTTCCGATTTCTGTGAATCATACATTTTCTATAAAAAATGTCTATCAAGCATAAATGTTTGAAAAGAATTTCAGTCAATCATACATATTATATGTGAAATAGGGAGTATTTATTTAAAAATGTCTCTCAATCATGCCCTTTCCTGAGAAAATACCTACCAATCATATATTTTACTTAGAAAATAGCCATCAATTGTACATTTTCCTTAGAAAGTAAGCATCAATCCAATATTTTCCTCAGAAAAAACCATCAATCATATATTTTTCCTTAGAAAATAGCCATCAATCTTACATATTCCTTAGACTTCAGTTGACATTCACGCTAAATCAGCCGCTGTGAAACCCTTAAATGCCTATCCCGCTATAGAGGGCAGAGAATATGTTTGTAATTTTGTGTTTGTGTTGGTAGAGGCAGAGTCATATTTTTCAAATGCATTGAAGCTGAATGCAGTAAAACATTGAGGCTTCATTGAGCCTTCTATGAGATTTTGTTTTCCTTTTTTTGTTGCTCTTTCGCTCTGAGTATTTTGTTTAGTTGTTCTTGTTGTTATTTTTTCATCATTTGTTTTTTTATGTGCTCTCTGCCTAAATACCAATGAAATTGAAGTGTTTTAACTGTGTTATGGCGGAATTTTGTTTCTTTCTTTTTTTTTCTTCTGTTAGGTTAGGTTTTGTTTTCATTTTTCTTTTTCCTGTTTTTTTTTCTTTTTGTAAGTGACAAAACGTTTACAAATAAAAATGTTAACAATGTTAAAAACAACAACTACAATACATTGCATGTTTGTATACAGAAGTAAAGAAATTGGTTTTTGGATTTGAACAGCAAATAAAATTAATGTTTCCCATACGTTGTTGAATGTAACGAATGGCGTTGTTTTTTTTTTGTTTTTTGTTGAAAATGAAAATGACAGATCATCGTTANTTTTGTTTTTTGTTGAAAATGAAAATGACAGATCATCGTTAAACGTTTTTGAGATGGAAAAAAAATTATAAATTTTTTTGTGTTAAATTCGGTTGAAATTTATTGTAAAAAATTTATTGCAGAAATAATTGGTAGCCTTGTTTAGTGAAAGATTAATGAAAACACCCCCAACTGAATTAGATTTACATTGAAAGTAACAGCAAGCAAAAGGCATTACTCCCTCCTATAGCGAAAATTGGACACCAAAAACTTCACAATTCTGCACGTTTTTAGTTCGATACCTTAAACCCTTTCGCTATTCTGAAATGCACTTCGCTGCAGAGGAATATCAGAACGAATAATAACAGTAATTGAACCACTGTATTGCTGCAGTGTGCCCCATTGTATACGATGATATGGTAAGCGGTACCATAAGATGTTTTAAACTCAAGTTACCGCCATATAAGATGTTCTAAGAGGCGAAAAAAATTTTTAAAAGAAGTTGTTGAGAAAAGGAAGGGGGGTGCAAAAAGCCAGTTAACATCCTTCTTAACCAAGAACCTTTGTCCATTATACAGGCGTTTTGCTATAGAACTCCCATTTTAAAGTATAATTCATGTCCTTTAAAGGGGTTCAACTTGTCCGATGTATCAAAAATCTATTTATATTATTTTTATAAAATTACCAACAGAAACATCTGTTTACTCGTGGCCAAAGTTTCCTTTTCCGTATCAAGCAACAATGCTGTAGTACAAACCTACTAACAACAACTTTATTTAAGCTGCAGAAAAATGTTCGTCTCAAACGTGTTCACATTACAGTTATCTCTTCGTTAATTATGAACAAATTCTTATACTACATGTATACATATGTTAGGAACATGTGTGATATGATGTAAGTAACAAACAATGTTGTTTTTATTCAACTGGTGTCTGTCCACAATATCTCATTTAAACATTGTTTAAAATGCGTAAAGTTTACTTTTTATGATCACAACAATGACTATAAACCTGTAACCACCATTCATTAAGTGCAGAAACTGTTCGTTCAAAACACGTCTCGACCCCATTATGTTGGTTCTCTCAGTTCTATACGATACGCACCCAACATGTTTCCTGATCTACAGGTATACATACATGTACTTTATAAACATGTCTGAGTTAAATGTATACTAAGTATCCTAGCAACATGCTAACAGATCAAGTATCAAAAAAATATTCAGCAACAAGTGATCTATTAGAAAATGAAGCAACAGTTTGAGTTAAGTACACAAACATGTTCGTTCAAGCACGGTTCGGATCTCATTATTTTTCTTCTATCTATTGTTTATAAAAACATACTCCCAAAGCATATGTATTACCATAAGTATGTTAGCAACAGCTAAAACAGATCCAAGTATCAAACAATATTTCAGCAACAATGGTTATACAAATGAGCAACATTTGATTAAGCGCAACCAGTCGTTAAACGGTTCGATTTCACTTATGTGGTTCTTCTAGTTACTTTAACATTCGTTTATTGGCTACATTTATAACACTAAGTTATGTCTAGCAATATGAGTTAACAGATTCAAGTGTCCAAAACAATATTTCAGCAACAATGATTATAAAGTTGAAGCAATAGCTTCATTCAGTGCACAATATGTTTGTTCAAATAGTCTTCGATTGTTCATTATGGTTTTCGTTCTAGTTACTTTATAAACAGTATTCCTTAACTACATGTATAATATGCTGCGCAACATATGTTCATTAATTTAATATTGAAAACAATGGATAACAATAAGCGGTGTTGTAATCTTACAGCATAATTCTTCTCCCTCCCCGAATTAGACGTTTGATTTCGAATCCTGACCAGTGTCTCTGGTCGTAACGATCGAATGTCCCAATGGAGGTTTCTTGATTGTTTGACAGGTTATTTGGCATCCCCTATGTTATAAGGGTTCTGCTTCATTCAAACTTTCTTATAGCGTGCTGAACATTGCAAAGTTTTAAAAGCAAAAATCATAGCTATTTTGAAAGCACGCAATGTCTAGTGGGACTTCCTAGAAATCTCTTGATTTATTCGCACTGTCAATCTGCTTAAATTAAGTCCCCTGCGAACCGTAATTTCAACGACTGCCTTTGTCAATAATGCTGAGGATCTTCTCAGGGAATTTAGAATCATTCAAAGTTAACTCTTACATGCACTCCTAGGACATCAGATACTGGCTAAATTTACATTTACAATGAGCAGGACAGAGACAGTATGGAGTTTGCAATTTCCTGACATGTTACAAGGCGTAGATATTTTGAATGTTCAGTTAAAATACTTATTTTAGCATTCATCTTGTCGCAGAATTCATTTTCATTGGCAACAGGAGGGTTAACCTGCGATATTAGCTAGACTCTGCTGGACACGTATAATTTACTTCTATCTTTAAATCACTTTGTCAGGGACTTTGTCGTACAATACCGATATTTCAGGCCATTATCCCTTTTGGTAGGCATGCTGAAAGACTTGCACTCTATCAAATGACTTCTGCAGGAGCTGCAACTCTGGTATCAGTGCAGTGTTCTTGTCATAAAAAGACTTCTTGGCCTCTCACTATCTTTAATGTGAAGAATGCTCTAACTTTGTACTCGTGTTGATTTTTTCTAGAACATGCTTGATTTTCATATTGAATAATGATTGTAGTATCACAATGGGTCTAAAGCCTAAATGCTGGCCTATGTGGGACCTCTTTCTTCAATTAATTAACGTATAACCGTCCATCTGATACAATTTTAGACAGTCTTTGTTGCGTAAAAATAGTTAAGTAGTCTTTATCTTGTAAATTTTCTAAACATTTCGATTTTTCCTCCATTGAAAATAGAATTTAAAATCCTTTCTAAAAAACCTATTTTTTTTTTAAACCTAAACAATTAATATTCCTTTGGAAGGAATAATAGAAAAGTGTGTTCTCTTTTGCTTAAAATGAAAACGAGAATAATAACAACAATAACAACAATAATAATAAGAATTATAACACCATTTTTAACATGTTTAATGATTTAGTGAAAAACTAACAACAACAACAGGCAACAGCAACAACAAAAAAGTAACAATAACGAGAACTTAACAAGACAACATTTGCAATGGCAACCACAAATAATGCATTATACACATGCAAGTGGTTCTTAAATACACATATACATGTATACATACATTAGAACATAAGCACATGCATGTGTATTGGGCAAACAAAAATGGCATGAAAACAAAATAAAATTTCCAAAAGAAAAAAGAAAAAAAAAACACGAAAAAAACAACAACGAAAATAAACAGCTTCCGTTTTAATTTTCATTCACAGTAACATTTTTAGTACTTTTAGGCTCATGTCTACAAAAATATCAAAACAAAACAAAACATAACAAAAAAAAATATACAAAACACATACTCATATATGCACACACACTCTTACAAAAATTATTAAAACAAAACTGGCAAAATTTACAGCTGCTTATACTTAAATATACTCATTTACTCTTTACTTCACTCACAGTGTCATTATCTCTCTCTCTATCTCTCTCTATCTCGCTCGTACTGCTTTACAGTCTCTTTATAAATGTAAATTCATTAAATGCATATGCATATGTATACAATTGAGTGTATGTGCCTCCATACATACATACATATGTATGTGTGTCTGTTTATTACACTCTCATCTGTATGGCATGATAATGTTAATAATTTTTACAAACAATAAGAGCATCAAGTTAAAACAAAATGGTACAACAAAAACAACAACAACAATAACAAAAATATGATTACTTACAATACAATAATAAAAAATAGAAAACAACAAAACTAAACAAAACAAATCCCAACTACAACTACTACTAATACTACTACGACTACCACTACGCCAGCAATATACAAAAAAACAGAGGAAATGTGCACATGCAAGTTTTTATTATCCAAGCAGAGCAGGGCATAGGAAAAATCCACACAACTCATTACCAACACACACGAGGGAGATACAACGCTACTACTAACGGTATACTGTGCTATACAGTGCAACAACATTTAGATATCGGCGGTGCACGCTGCCCGCTGGGCACAAACCCAAAAAAACCCCATAACCCCCCCCGGTGCCCCCCGCCGCCCGCCGCCCCCCCCCGCCCCCCCACCCCCCGCCCCCCGCCCCCCCCCCCCGCCTGGTAGAGATAACGTGGTAAGGAAAATATAGTAGTTACTTATAATTAACACCCCGTTTGGAATCAGGACAACACTTTCTTTTTAGTGAGTATTAGAGCCAAATATCGGGTCGTTGTTGAGAGCTTTTTTTTTGTTAAATAAATTAAACAAGGAAACACAGTGGCTCAACCAATAGTTCAACCAGTGGTTCAAGCTATTGGTTCAACCGGTGGATCAAGCCGTAGCTCAACCAGTGGTTCAACATCGCGAGCAAAACGAACAAACAGTCTTTTTTCCCTTCAGAGAATTCCATTCTGTAGTCTTCTGGCAAAAATTCTGAGTGTAAATAAAATTGAAATTGAAAGCTTCTCAAAAATCTGTCGTTCGGAGCAGATGTTAAACAGTAGGACCCGCCGCTCATTGATAAAATTAACACACACAACATGGGTGGTGTGAGAAATAACATCGTAATCCTTATTAAGGCATTTGTAATGCGACATATCATGTTAAACGCCGTCCTTCACGAAACCACAAACCATAAAAAATCTGACAAGTCACCGCGAATACTTTTCATGCCAGACGCAGGTGGGAGTATCCTTTCCACGTTAAATTCCAAAGGTTTATACATTTAGGAGTCTTTGTTGGAGTCTTTACTAGGCGTGTGAGACTCTTTACTCTTGGCCATCAAGCCAGTGAGATTTCTAGGAGGCAAGGAAGATACATGCCCTCTATTATGTCAAGTTTTCTGCTATGCAAGTTAGTTAGAAGAAAGAGGAAGAAAATTCCAACAGCACTGTGGTATCACAATATGTGTTAAATTTTATTACCCACTGTTAAACGATAGAGAAACAAAACCAAAAAAATCTACGAGTATTTATCTGTGTTTGAGAGTGCCTGTGTGCATGATAAAAGCCTAGTTTTTGTATGTGGAAGTGATAATATCAAATAAGTCTCACTTCTCTCTCTCTCTCTCCCCCCCTCTCTCTTCATATATGTTTATACAAGTAGTAGTTGTTGTTGCTGTTGTTATTATTATTATATTGTATAGGCATTGCTGTTA
Organism: Sarcophaga bullata; assembly: GCA_005959815.1. Classification (NCBI taxonomy): domain Eukaryota; kingdom Metazoa; phylum Arthropoda; class Insecta; order Diptera; family Sarcophagidae; genus Sarcophaga; species Sarcophaga bullata. The sequence continues at coordinate 17,730 of QOCX01000986.1, forward strand.
TTGTATTTAGTATTGTTGTAAGTTGTTGCTACATTTGCTAATATTATTTGTTTGTTGTTAGTGTGTTTGTATTGTGTATGCCTGTAAGTAAAAGTATGTGGGAAATTTAAAACAATTTACACCATATTTTCTATGTAAATGTGTATGTGTGTGTATTTAATAATGTTTGTTGTTCATTTCATGTATTTTGTTTTCCACGCTCTTAGTTTTTTTTCTCTGTCTTTCTATCTCTCTCTGTGTTATAATGATAAGTATGAATGTGTATGTGTGTGTACATTGTACTTATGTTAGCAAATGGCATGCAATGCAGCCATGCTATGGTAGTGTTTGAGGCAATTGTTGTATCACAGCAATGGCATCGTTACTAAATTATTGCCTTTATCTGGGCCCTGCAACATGCAGCAGCCGTTTGTGCATTTTATTTGGAATTTTTTTTCAATAGAATTTTAGATTTTTGTTTTGTTTTGTTGTTGTTGTTGTTGTTGTCATTATTAGAGTTGCTGTTGTTACAGTTAATAATTGAAATTAAAGTGAAACTTGCAGTTTCTTTTCTTATATTTTTGGGTCTTTTATTTGAATTTTGAATTTTTTTTTTTTGGTTTTTAAAAACTATTTGGAAAAACGAACAAAAAAAATAATTAAAGTGATTACACAAAAACTTATAACACAAGTTTTTGTTTTATTCTCAGTGTTTTTTCCTGCTTAGAGCAAGGAATTAGCCGAAAGAAATATTTTCTTTCCATATATCGTTATAGAGGAGATGTCTTAGATGTTTAAATCACGAGCTCACGTTTATTAAACCCACATACACCTTGTAGACTAAGGTTAATCAATTGTATACTGCTTCGATGTTTGTCTAGGTCGTAGAAAAACTTTTCGTAAACCAAGAGAGACTAAGTGATTTTCATGCCATCTCAGCGTTGCCCTACATTCTCCAGCATATGTTAGAAGGTTTAAGGCGCTATGAACCTAGTTATTATAGAATACGTGACAATACTTTTTTCCACAAACATGCAGAAAGCCCAAATTTGTGTCCTCACTTTATTAAGATGCAAAGATTATTGAAGGCAATCCACCAAACGTGTGCTTCATAATGTTTGGGCTGTACAAACAGCGTAAATTTAGCTCCTCGAATTGTCTACACACTCTTTCGGATCGTAGTTTTGACTTAGTTTTGATAGAAACTAAACCTAAAACGGGTAATTCACGTATTTCTGAGCATCAAAGTGACGTACTCGTTAAAAAAAATTTCTCTGCTCTTAACTGAACTGCAGCCTGCAGGCTTAGAATTAATAATGCAGTGCTAGGTTCCACGAAACGTGGTATGAGAGACTTACGAAAAGTTTGTTCAAACTCCAAAGGAGTACGTTTAGCGAAGTTGTTGGAATCATTATTGGATATTTTATTCTGCATGTTCTAGTATACACTCAGAGAATAAGTCACAATAAGTCATATGTAGACTAAGTGGGTCTATTCTATTGGATTGACAGGGTCTTTTACCATCGACAACAATTGTATGACTTGTAAACATGAACATAGGCAAGGATTTCATCAGTATATTTCTATAAGAGAGCAATGATAATCGCTTAGCCTTTTGCGCTTGAATATAAGGTGTATTTTCGAACATAATTCGTCTTTCGTTTTTTTTTTTTTTTTTTTTTTTTTTTTTTTTTTTTTTTTTTTTTTTTTTTTTTTTTTTTTTTTTTGGAAAATCGTCCTTAATTTTCTGTTATCCTTTATTTAAAAATTTTCCAAAAAAAAAACTTTCGTTTAAATTTTTTATTTTGTCTTATTGCCTGTTTTTTTTTTTGTTGTTTTTTGTTGTTGTTTTTGTTTGTTGATATATTTACATTTTGTTATGTACTATTTACTTTCAAACTTAACTTTTCTCAACACATTTGCGCTTCGTTTACTTACTGGCTTAAAAAGGTCAAAAAAAAACAAATTCAAAAATGTTTTCTACTTACTGCACAGAGTGTATCGTCGTATGTCGTAAGTAAGTGTTATACTGTGTGTGAGCTTTTGTGTACTCTTTCTATTTAAATTTATGAAAAATGTCTGTTGGAATATAAGCAACAAAAAACAAAAAAGGAGTAAAAAAAATATCCTAAAGGATTACATGGTCCAGACGATGTCCAAAAAAATTTTTTTTAACGAAAAAAAGTTTTTGACCTTGAAAGTTCGTTGCTTTTGTTGGTAAGACTTTAAAAATTTTATAACAATTTTTAAGTTTAAATTGTTTAAAGCATGTTGTTTGCAAATGGATTTTTTTTCTTTGTTCTTCACTGAATACAACAACAGAAATTTCCATAATTTTTCTTGCTTTTATATTCGGTTTGTTCAACTTGTTTTTGTATTTCACCTTGTTTAACAGGTTTTTTTGTGGAGGCCCGTTAGTTTTATGCATAAATGTTTATAAAATATTATGATTTTTGATATTGTTTTTGTTGTTTGCCTAATACAAAAACTCCTTAAAGTCCAAACACACACACATACACACACACAGTGTATGTAAGTGTATAGCTTTTGTCCGTTATTATGATGATGATGATGATGGTGGGCACTCGTATTCCTTAAAAGTTTTAAAAGTCAAATAAGGTTCGGCTTTGTTTACTTATTTCTTATTGCTCTCGTTGTTCTCTCTCTCTTCTTCTCTCCTTCTGCTGGCTTTAAGTAAATAAGACTTTTAGAATTTGAATTTAAATTCTTGTATTCCATTAGAACAACGCTAAGTCAAGTATAGAAAAAGAGAAAGGGAGAGCACAGGAGACTGGCAGAGTAAGCAACAAAGCCATGGTGAATGTTTTATTTATAATTGTGGCTTGACTTTTGTTGTATTGCTTTCAAATGCTTGTTATTCTTCATTTCAGTTCGCTTAACTACTTTATATTTGTTTAAGTGTGTCAGTGTATTCTCTTGTATTCAAAAGTATATTTTCTTGCCATCATTGTCTTGCCATTGCCTTGTGATGTTTGTTGTTGTTGTTGTTTTTCTTTCTTTATTGTGAAATTATACTGTGTAGCCAAAGAAAGCCTCTTATAGTCGTCATAAGCGAAAATTAATTAAATATTTACAAGATTCTTATTTAAATCTGTTCAGAGAGGGTTTACTTCTACTTACTTACATTTATACACT
>QOCX01000986.1:20879-39514 GCA_005959815.1 Sarcophaga bullata
TCTCTCTCTCTCTCTCTCTCTCTCTCTCTCTCTCTCTCTCTTATCATTACTTGTTCCTTGTTAGTGTAGAGCATATTTTATTGCATTTGTTTTTAGTTTTCTTGGGAATTGTGCTACATTTTCTTGTTGTTGAGCTAACAAAGTAATGATTTTCAATGAAAGGAGATAGAAAAAATAAAAAAAAGGTCTGGATATCTTGGTCATATGCTAGAAAAGTGATAACAAACATGGCAACATTATGAAACTTAACTTACTCGGGAAGAATGTGTCGTGTGTCTCTGGTTCGGTTTGATGAATAATTTTTTATTTTACTTTCTTACNNNTATTTGGCCATTGACAACCTGATTAATGGATTTCGGCCTGCTTTAACACATCCTTAAAGGCGCCTGTGCTTCCTGCCACCTTCACCAGTTTCTCACACCAATCGATGGCAGGGCTTTCTCGATTTGATCCTTCAACCGCAACTAAGGTTGTTCTCTTTGCCGACGTTTGCAATCCTCGCTCAACTATCCGTCTCGCCGGAGCATCCTCCTTCATTCGAATGACATGGCAAATCTAGCGCAGCTGCTGGATGTGAATACGCTACAAAACGTTCATGCCTGTGGGGAGCTCTTGTTGGATAGGATGCGTAATCATCGCACTGCAGTTTAAACTACTTCAGTTGTCTACAGTAAAAGGTTCATAACACCAAATATGCGGCCATTTATGTTATGTTTCGTCTTTAAAATTCCATTCATTAAATGCTCTGGTAGTGTAGCCCTATGTTCTATGCAGCGTTTGAATAGTCTGACTTCATTTGCTATGAGGTATCCCAATATGACTTAACCGGTGATCGGTTTGCAGCTAAAATTGCCTACTGGATCCTGATATTTGTTCAAAATATCTTGCGAATTCTTAGTAGGCAGCAGTTGGAAGGTTTTATATCAATTGGCGTGGAGTTGCAGCCGTTTATGTTCTCCTTTAAATTCTAGTCATTAAACGCTCTAGTAGTCTACACCTGGGTTCTATGCAAAGTCTGAACAACTTGTTTATTCCAATATGAATTGGCCTCTGATTAACTTGAATTCAAAGTTGTCTATTGCAAAAAACTACCAATCAAATCACATTTGATCCTGCAAGAACGATTAACGGTACTATTAGAAATACCAATGGCTGCTCCTTACCTTCTTGCTACGTTTCTTAGTGTCTTCAACACAATGTTTCTTTCTTTAATTGCTCCAGTTGTGATAGAAATCTCGTTTTAATTTTTTTTTATTAACAATTCAGTTCTCTTTCAATTTTTATGAGGCTCATTTGAAAACAATAATTGAAAACAAAGTTTGCTTTATTAAAACGATAATCACACTTGGCAGTCTACAAACACTCATAGACTCTCTAGTGTGCTGAAGAAAAAACCAAAGAAATCAGAGAGAGAGAGAGAGAGAGAGTGAGAGGCAGCCATAAAATGGTAAAAATATTGCCAAATAAGAAAATAAACACGAAATTCATACACACTTTCTTACTTTCATACAATTGCACATACGCTCTCTCACACCATTATGCTCTCTTTGTATTCCTTTGGCTGTTTTACACTCCTTTTTTTTCTTTCTTTACTTATCATTAAAGCTACTAGCAGGGCATGAGAGTGCAATGTGTTCGTGTAATTGTAGCCTTAAACAGCCATAATAACACATACAAAGAAAATAACAATAACAATATAACCTAAAAGCAAGAAGGAAAAAGTAGAGAGAGAGAGAGAGAGAGAGAAAAAAAAACAAGAAAATTTCATAAATAACCACAGGCGGCATGCAATTGTGTGGCCCATGCAAACACATGATATGTGGCTTGCCAAATGAGATAAGAAACAAGACAATAACAACAAGCAATACTTGTTTTAACACTGCATTTAAATGTTGTAGACAACAATGTTTGTTGGTTGGTTGGTTGATGTTGATGTTGATGTTGATGTTATTGATAATGTAAGACGATGAATAAAAAAAAACCAACAAAAAACAATCGACAACAGCAACAACGAACAACAAACAACATGCAAAAGGAAATGAATGTGACAGCAAAGTAGAACAATTTCTGTTTATACGTTACGATACATGCAGGATATCTTTTTATGCTCTGCTCTCTCTCTCTCTCTCTTTCTATATCTCTTGGTATTACAAGGCTGATGCTTAAAGTTTTCTTATGCATTACCAGTTGTCTTCTTCTTATTATTATTGTTGTGTGTGTATGTGTGTTTTTTTTAGGTACGAAAGGCTACTGGCATATATCCAAAAGGCATTTGCGTGTGTTGTTGTTTTTTTTTTCAAACAGAAAGAGAAGGAAATATTTTTTCAGAAAAAATATATCAAATAAGCAACAATTTTCGCAGCTTTTTTTCCATTCTTTCTTTTTGTTTTTCTCTTCTTTTTTGAATTTCAATTTCTTTTTATTATTTTGGTGTTGAAAGGCATGATTTTGTTTTGAGGTTTTTTTTACGTTTCTCTTTTTGTCCGTGTGTAAATAAGATTGTTTGTTTATATTAACTTGTAAACAATGTTAATAAACATGCATGAAAAGACATGCTAACTTTTATGCCAAAACTATAGCGAAGGCAAAACTACAGAAAAAAAAAGAAAGAACGAAACAGAATCAGGCATAAGAAAATGAAAAATAAAGAAATTAAACAGAAACAACTGATTTAAACGAATTACAAAGAGCTGTACGTGTTTAAAATAAAATTTTTAACGTATTACGCCTTCTGCCCAGGATTTTCTGCTAGTCAATGTGGTAAAGGGTGACCTCCATAGTCCAGTTGAAAGTGTGATTGTTTTTTAGCCAAGCTTTCAAGAGTTCAAACCTCATATATCTTCAACAAGCGAAGTAAAATTTTATTTTCTTTTGGCGTCTTCAACTCAGTAGTTTTCTGCCAAAAGCTGTGAGCGTATTTCGAATAGGATTTTCCGTTAACTGATATAGTAGTGGGTGACCTTTATAGTCTAGTGGGATGAGTAATAGATTATTAGAGTTTAAACCTCAAATGTCTTTAACAAACTAAAATAAAATTTTATTTGCTTTCAAAGACCTAAACTCAGCAGTTTTCTGGCAAAACAACCGAAAGCAACTATTTACCGTGAACAGCTTCTCAAATCTAAGCGATGGGAGGCTTAAAAATAAAATCAGCACACTCAAAATAACTGGTGTAAGATCCGAGGCTGTATAACAAAGTTCTAGGTCTGGTGCTGTTAGTTAATGTGGCAGCAGGTCTTATCTGCCTAGTAAATGCAAATTCTTATTATCACCGGAAAAATGTGTCTTAGTATTGTGAGCATATGGTCTATTGTACTCTCCTTAAATCTCTTTAAACTGTAAAGGGTACAGTTCTAATCCTCTTGTTCTGAAAGATCCCTGTCTAGCACATGATATGCAACGGAATGTTTCCTTATCGGACATATTAATGAACTATAGGCTCTGGATACGTTCCGTTGATACATTCCCATCGTCATAGTACCTACATGTTGGGCTAGACACAATCTCCCTTCCGAATAAGTATAGCCTGGCGCTACAATAGCCTAACAAAAGACCACTTGCCAATCTCAGCTTATTCTTGGAAAGTTTGATGCCTAACTTAGAGCTTTTTTTAATTAAATTTCCCCACTTGTTATTGAGAATTGACTTTGCCTTTCTTTATCTCCCCCTTTTGTTGCACAAAAGGGTTCTGTTCCCATCAACGGGATGGAAGCTCCCCTTCTTGCAAGCTTATCTGCTTGCTCATTAACGAGAATTCCTATATAACTTGTAGGAACCCTGTAGAGGGTAACCTTATTTTCTTTCCTTTGCTGATTTTGATTCCCTAGATAGTCACATACGCCGTGTTCACCTTATAACACACGAGTGCTTGAATGGCGGCCTGATTGCCGGATCGTATTGCTCTTTACTGTCTTTTGTGGCTCCCATCCTGGTTGAATTGAGTACATCTTACGATAGTATAGACTTCCGTTTGAAAGAAAAGCATGAATTTACTCATCTGCACAGAATATTTCAATTATGACACCAAAGACTACTGCTTCTGTTTCAAGCTCCGTTCTGGTCACATCTGTGCACCAAAAAATAGTCCCGCTTTTAAGAGAGTATGCAGGTTCCAGATTACTTTATTCATTTCTGTTACTAAGTCTCGTTGCAAATCACTTCACAAAATCATAGAGGCCACTTGCTTTGTCCAGGGGACAATTAAGGAGGTTGCTGCCAGGCAAACGTTTAGTGTAGGAATAAGTGTAGGGGATTATGAACCAATCAGAATTGCACTGTGGTTAAACGACATTGAATTTCCAAAAACTGTTCTATTTTTTTGTTTGCTTTCTTGAAGGCCTAAGTCTTTCGTTAAACCAATTGTAACTTTTCGATGCAAAGTAGCATTCAAATGCAAAATATTTATTTCATGTTATCCTTTTAAGTTCTGCATCATAAAGGACGATAACGCTTCATTTGTTTTAGAGGCTTTTATAAACGAAAAAAAGGGAAAAAAAAAACAACGACAGTCTCTTAAAAAGGCATTAAAGCCTACCAAAATAAAAACCAGGAAAGAAAAACACATACAAAGAAGGGACATTTATTTTAACTAAATATGACACATGCTAACAAAGCGACAAAGCGACAGCAACATATGAAAATTACAATGTAATTTCCTTACACAGACACACGTACATATACAAACACACACAATATTTTGTCTCTTTTTATAATATGCCAGAGAAAAAAGCAGCGGCAAGCGGACTTTTTTTTTTAAACTATTTTTTGTCCTTTTTATGCTTTAAGGGGATTATATTGTTCGTGTGTATGTCGCTACAACAACAATTGTCGTGTTGGTTACACGACCAACAACCAACAACCAACAATAGCAATAACAAAAGTAAAAACCATTTAGAGATTATGGTTTAAAATTAGAGAGACAGACAGACAGACTCACACAGATTTTAAATGCCAACCTCAATTATATTGTAGTTGCTTTAGCCTGTAGTTGTATGTGTAGTAGTGTAGTCATCTACAACTGCTCTACACACAGTGTGTCCCTCCTTATGGCAATTGCAGTGTTACCCAGTGCCTGTGTGTTGTTACACAGCAATTACAACAATAAATTAATAACAATAATTAGACTAATGCTTTAGCAAATAAGCAGCAGCCGCAGCAGCAGCACACAGCATGTGTCTCATTTACTCTTAATTTTTTTTATTATTATTATCAGCTTCTGCTCCGTCTCCTACTACCACTCTCTGTCTCTCTCTCTCTTCTTTTTCTCTTTATAAAATCTACTTTTTTTTCGCAGACTCTTAGTGCTGCTTTGTTGAGGTTTTTAACAGGGATTTATAGCGAATTAACAGATGAAATGAAGGCGAAAAAAAAACACACAGAAAAAACTCGAGTATTTCACAGAGAAATTAAAAGAAATTAATAATGGATGACATTTAAAAGTTTAAATAATTACAATTATTTTAATTTTTAATCTAATTTTTAATAAAGGGATTTAAAAAATAACGGGATTTATAATAAAAAAAGTATACGTAACGTATGAGTAATATTAATTGGGACTTATTAAGGGGAAACTGCGAAAATTTCTTTAATTGCAACATCTGGTAGCTACATAGGATTTCTACGATAGTCAAGATATACATTTTTTAAGTGGAAGTATGTTGTATACTAGAGTCTCCTGTTTTAGAAGAATCCAGCCTTAAAGAGCTTTCAATTCAAGATTTTTAATGAAAATTTACTGGATGGTTAAATGCCCCCTTGCTTTCAATACTTACAGTAAATTGTTGGGTAGAAAATGAGGTCTAGGGCCACATAGTGATACTTCATTGGTAGAGAGCCTTCTTTACCTACAGATGTCTGGTGCAGTGGAATTATGATGCAGTACAAGATCTCGCTTGCATGACTATTACTAATGGACAGTACACCATACTTCCATCGGCGTGGGAGATAATTCTGCACCCCTTCCGGCTGAACCTCAGCGGCTCAGTACTTATTTTTATTATTATTGTTGTGCAGAGTTATCGATACTACTGTAACCATACGATCTATTATACTCCCTTTAAACTTTATAATGTCTGCTTCAAGGCACTGCTCTTACTCCTTCACCCCTACTGCCGGGCGTTAGTGCCTATTGCCCTACCCTAGGGCGCTATTGCCCTACTCTAGGGCACTATTGACCAACTTTAGGGCTTTCAGGATTCCGTTGGGTATAATTCCCTGCCTAGGGTATAGTTCCCTGCAGTTGGGTGTCCTGCTTAGGAATTGATATTTACTCAGATGTTTCAAAGACGTGTTGTCATAATTCATTCTCATTGTCACAGAATTTAGATGTTGTTTTCGATATGATCCCAGTTCTACAAACAAACGATTGGTCTGATTGTCCTATTGTAGTTACCCTAAAAAAGTGTAGATCGATTCAAATCTCATTTATTTAGACAGAGATATCGCCTCTCTATCTCTCTCTGTCTCTTCCTTTTCGTTGAGAATGCTCTTCCAAACATTTCTTTTCATTCCACAGATGATTTTGGCTCCAAACGTTTAAGTTTCTCTCCTTGCAACCTCATCTACTTGCTTATTGGCGTGAATTCATTCAGGACCTTCAACTTTGCACAGGGTGATCCTATGTTCTCTTACTAGCAGATTCAGTTCCCCAAAGCAGTCTCAGACTATTGTAGATTAAACCTCATATGAGTACGCTGCTTGAATATCGGCCTGACTCGTCCTTTGTACTGCCCATTTGGTTTGAGAAGAGTCTCCTCCTCTTTTTACCTCGCCAAGTAAGATTCTTGTCCTATCAGAAGTGTGGTAATTGCCCTCCTCGCATGGTCGCCTGCCTGCTCATTGCCGTGAATTCTCACTTGATTAGGAATCCGCTGTTTTAGTCTGACTCAGCTTGCTTCAGACAGTTTCAATAGTAGCTTCAGGGCGATGTGTTTTATTCAGTTTGGACAAGAAATAGAAAACACAGGCTACAGATCTCTATACAGCTCTCTACCCAGCTATCTGTTCAGCTTTCTGTAGTCTGTGCTTTCTATTTCTTGTCCAAGCTGATTTAAGCACATCACTTAGAAGCCACTCTGAAGAAAGCGGAGTCAGCTAAACAGCGTATCCCTAGTACAGAGAGCTTGTAGCCTGAGCTTTCTATTTGTTGTCAAAGCTGAATTAAGCACATCGTTCGGTGGCATATACCTTCGAATCCTCCCAGGGGTTCTGAATACTTCACTCTGGAAACCAATACTTCTGTCTCTAATCCACTATGTGTACCCAAGTCATTCTTATACACTGTCGCGTTGTGAAACATTTCTCAAAATTCTAGAGTTTGTTGCTGGTTTTGCGCAAAGGACAATTAAGAAGGGAATTTTCAAGCACTCGATTTTGCAGGTTTTAATGCTTTCTGATGCATTACTTGTTGGTTATATATCCCACTACCACCTAACTATAGGAGTTGTGCAGTAGGCTTAAATCTATTAGAGCCTCAAGTGACGTTATAGGATAGGTTTTCCCGGTTGTTTCAACACTTGATTTGTAAGGTTTTCAGCGGATTCCGATGAATTACGTGGCGAATATAATTCCCAAGGTAAAGCAGTAAAATACTCTTGGAATGTGGTCGACCAAATACGTTGCAGTAGTGTCCGGTGGATGCTTAAGGCCTTATGCTCCTTGGGAAATCAAGATTAATAGGTAGAAGAGTTTTTTTTTTTCGTTTATCACAATCAATATAGTGATGAGGGATAAATGGGCATCATGCGTTCAACTTTATTTTAAAAATATTTGATATCACACCATAATGATTGCCATTAGACATCTCATAGATAGAATTGAAGGCGTTAAATATTGAAATATTAAAAGAAAAATTATTTTTTATTGTTTGAAAAAGAAAAATGGAATGTGACTTCCAAGAAGGCTGAAAAAAAAAACTAAAAGTTTCTCAGGCTTTTGTTATGCAAAACAATGGCCTACGCATACCATTAAGACACACTTGGTTTGAAGGGAACGTAAAGAAAAAACAGAAAAAAAACTATTGAAAACAGATAATAAAATATAAGGTTAAAAGAAATCAAAAAAAAAAAAAAAGAGAAAAGAATAAAGATAAGGAAAGAGAAGAGAAGAAAAGAATACAAGAGGCAATATAGATATGCAGCCTTCAAACAATGCAAATGGAAAAGAATGCCTCAAAAGAAGATAATAAAACCAGGATAAAAATCCATTATAAACGCACGTTTAAACTATACAACAACACAAGCAGACAACAAAACATCGAAAGCATTTTGATAAAGTGCGAGAAAAAAAAGAAAAAAAAAACAAAATTCTAGGAAAACTAAATCGTTTCTTATAAAAAAAGAAAATTTATTTTTTGTTTGTTTGTTTGTTTGCTGGCACATGAATTGATGGAAATATACCACTTATTCGGCCAGAAAGGAACTGAAAATGAATGCACAAAAAAAAAGAAAAAATGAGAGAAAAACCTTCTTTTAGAAAAATTTATTTCAAAAGAAAAAAAAAAGAAATGAAAAAAGAGAAAAAAGCGAATGTTTTAAGATGTTTGGACAATAAAACTTTTATTTACTCGCTATTGTTTTTGTTGAGAAAGCCTTTCTTTCTTTATATTTTAAACAATAAAATAATTTTCATTTGCTGCTGCTGCTGTTGTTGTTTTTGTTGTTGTTTTCTCTTTAGAAAAATTATTTATGAACCGCAGAAAAAAATCCTTTGTTTTTATTATTATTCCGACAGCCAGGTTAGCTTAATTGAATAAGGCTTTCAACAAAAATTTCTTAAAAAGAAAAACTAAAAAGAAAAAAATTTTCTTCCTTAAGCAACAGAAGATATTTTTAATTACAAAATAAGCACAACTAACTGGTGGTCCTGACGTTTGTGTTGCAAAGGTGTGCATTACTCTCATCGAGTGTCCGTTGTTGAATACTTTTAAAAATTATCAGCTTCAAATCGTATAAAAAAGAGGCTTCTAGTCCAGAAAGTTGAAAGTTGTCCACCTTATTTGGTCCCTTATAGGAATCCATTATTTTTTATCGTCTTGAAGAGGTAATACTGCAACCATACGATCTCTTATACTCGCCTGCCATACAATGTCTCCTTCAAACCTATTGTTTTACACCCACTGGCTTCAAGCATTTGGAAAAATTGCAAGTTGACGACTTTATTTAGCTCCATGCAAAAACCGATTATTTTTATCGTCCTAAGGAGGTAATACTACAACCATGCAATCTTTTATATACACCACAGACCACCCCCACCCCATTTTAGGGATATCCCACCATACAATGTCTCCTTCAAACCTATTGTCCTGATAAACCTCAGCATGTTGTGCACGGTGTCGACAATAATAATTTCTGCCTACCACATCTAATATGGTGTTTCCTTCTTATCTATCCAACAGTCGGGAGGATTAGGTTGCGTTTGGGGTGAGCTACGGTTTAATTTCGATTTAAAAGATCAACTTTATTTTATTCTTGGAGTTTTTACCAGAAGACTGCTGAGAGTAAATCGCCTACAGAAAGATTTCGTTTTGTTCGAAGACCGATTATTTTTGTCGTCCTGAGGTGGTAGTACTACAACCATGCGATCTCTTATGCACACCACACACCACACACCACCCCCCACCCCATTTTAGGGATATCCTACCATACAATGTCTCCTTCAAACCTATTATCCTGATAAATTTCAGCATGTTGCACGGTGTCAACAATAATAAATAAATCGCCTACAGAAAGATTTCGTTTTGTTCGAAGTGTCAGAGTAAAGGTTTGAAGAGGAAAACGTCAAAAGAAATCTTCTTTTTTCATGCTTCGTTTCATTTGAAACGGCAGACTTGGGGTTTGAGTTGAGACTTCATGTCTAATAAGCCAGTATTTGTCCTACTAGACAACAGGGACATGTGGATCTGATAGCCACTGTAAATATGCGTATACCTTCATTCGAATCAGTGTGAATAGCCCAACAGGCAACGGGTAGTATAAGAAATAGTTTAAGATTCAATTCTTCCGAAGAGATTGTATTCAGAATATCCGAAATTAAATTTCGACACTTTTTAAGTTGCAGCTACTAGCTTTGCTTGTTACACCTTTTACTACCTATGTATGTGTGTTGCAGCTATTGCTACGCCATTTGCATCAGCGATAATTGTGCAACGTCTTCTCATGGCTTGTAGTAGATTATTGAGTTTGAACTTCCTTAGCAAAGGCTAATCCATTGCATATCTTGGTGTCCCATTAAAAGCCCCTTTGGAAAGAGTGGGCTGGCTACAGCATCGTTCTCAACTGAGCATTGGTATCCAAGCTGCTACTCAACCAAACAGCAATGCCATTTAGTGTGGTGTTGCCTTTAAAATAATCACTAGCTTATTCACCCAAGTATTCTATCTTGAGAGCAAGACTACTGTGTTTGTCGGGTTGCGTCTATTGTGTTTCTAGCAAGAGTATGAGTTGATATTGTTACGGCACAGATTAAAAGTTGGTCTATTAGAATTAACAATACCATGTCGCTGAGCAATGCAATCACATTGTAAATTCCATTTTGAAAGCCTTATTTGTGCGGTCACACGCTAAAGAAAATTTAAATTTCCTTAAAATTTTTTCCTTTTATTTTTAATCGAATATTGATCACCACAAGCTGCTGCAAAAATTTTAAACAAAAATTTAATTTCAATAAACTTTTTGGAAATAAAAACAACAAACAAAACAAAAAAAAATTCTTTTCAAATAAACAACTACGAGTTGCCCATAAAATGCAAACATTTTCAAAGAAACTCTACAAAATAAAAGAAGAAATCAACAACAACACGAGCAATGACTACAGCATTTGAAAGGAAATACAAGAGTAAAACGATAACAACAACAGCAAACAAGATTGTATTTTAAAAAAGCATAATAAATGCACTCAATATGAGTGCAATACTCAACAATAACAACAACAGCAACAACAGGATACTCATGGTAACAAAATATTTTGAAATAAGGAGTGTAGTCAGTAAAAGCCGACTATGTTAAGCCGTATAACGGTACGGAATTGTGTGGCTTGATACCACATGTTTTTCCTGTAGGGATGGAAAGCTTTCCATTAACCTAGAGAAGCGTCAAACTTAAATGCTGTAGCTTAACAGGTCAATTATATAATGCCGTACTAGTACCACCGCATTAGCTTGATACTCCAATATTTTCCTGCAGAGATGGGAATCTTTCCATCAACCAAAAGGAGCATCAAACTCAAAATGCTGTTGCTTAACAGACCAGCACTTTAATTTACCAATTAATTTGAAATCTGATTGAAAAAGGAATACTTTCTAGTGTTCTGGACTAAGAAAATGGAGACCTGCGTGAGGGTCATGGTGGATTTTCTTTCTTTCATTGTAATTGATGCCTTCCAGAATAGATTTATTTGAGTAAAGGATCATGAAGACTGAAGAGCCAACTATATCAAGCATGAGACTTCAAGCATAATATGCTGATAGATGCATTGTGGAAAATCGTAGAAAATAGTTGGAAATAAATGGGAAAATAGATTGAAAAGAAAATCGTTAACTCGTTGGTATCGATTGGACGGTTGGCATGAGCACTACGGCCGAAGAAGTATGTTTTTAGGAGAATAAGCAGTGCCTGCATCTGCGTATCTTTAGATAGTCAAGCGGCTATTAAAGCTCTTCTTAAAGCTCTTCACCTTAAAAATAATAACCAAGTGCCATTGCCTTCATAAGTACTTAAGGACCTTTAGCACAATTACAAGGGCTTGTGTTTCTGTACATTCGTCCCATGGAGATAGTAAGATGATGGACTATCTGGCAGCTTGCTACGCAACTAAGCAGGGAATTTTCATTGTTATGTTGTCAGGGCAATAGGCTTGGAGGACAATAGCCTTAAGATTTAAGAATTTTAATACGGCCTTGTGCCCTTAAAACGTATACTTATGCTCTTAAAAGGAGCAAAAGGCACACTTTTACAGTGCATTATAGGGTATTAAGATTTCTAAACAAATTCTTGTGCCTCTTCTAAAGAGATTGTGTGTGAGTGTGCATTTTTTAAAGTCATTTAAAGTCTTGTAAAGCACAACACACACACAGGTCCACATGGAACTCTTTTGTTTCTATCTTTTGCTATCGTTATTGTTGTTTTTGTTTCTTCTTTAAAATAAAAAAAAAGTAAAAAAACAAGAAATAAAGTTTACATCTTCCCCCAAAAACAACACTCCGTGTACAGCGTACGTGCATTCAATGTTAAAAAATTGTTCTTAACCGAACCAAATGAGATCAACAAGAAAAATTGCACAGGGCGGCCAAATAATGCAACAGGATATACGTACGTACTGTATGTGTGTATACGCATACACATACATTTGGCAAAGGCACAGGCACAGGAACGGGCACAGGCACAGGCACGGGCATAGCTACAGTTAAAGTTGAAGTTAAAGTTACATTTACAGTCACAGGCGGCGAATGTTAAAGAATATTCAATCAAATAACTGTTCTTTTTATCGACTCTTGTTGTTTTTATTCTTATTTTTCTTCATTTTTTTTTTGCTTTGTTTTTAAGTTTTTAAGTTTTTGTATTGAATGTGCTTGTCCTCGTCGTATTTGGTATTGAATGTTGATTGTAGTGAAGCAACAGCTGCATTTCAAAGAAAAACTCTGTACAAGGAACAAGGAAACAGCACGCACGTCATAACAGAACCACACACACACACAAATAATTCAAGTAATATATATATTCTATGCTCTCTCCCTGCTCTTGCTTTGTAAATAGATTTTGAAAACAGTATGCCGTTGTGTGTCTAGGTGAGTTTAAATCAATGGATTTAAGAAAGCATAAGAAGTAAGTGGGTTTATGCTCTGTGGCAGGGTGGATGGGGGTGTAAAATAGAGTAAAATTCAACATGTTAGACAGTTAATAACAAACAGTATGTTGATTAGTTTTTAAAAGAAACATGAGCAAATCATTTAATAAAGTAAGCGACTGCTATTTCAACTGCTTCCTTCATAGAATTTCTATTTTAATGGAAGGATTTTAAACTGACTAGGCAAAAAAATACTTGCTAGTCTCTGTCTCTTATCAAACGCTATGAAAACTGTTTGCAAATTTCGGTTTTTTTTTTGCCTCAAATACTAACTTTTATTTGAAATTATTTTTCGAATCCTTCTAATCTCTTCTTTTTTCTTTTAATTTCAGGTAAATACATGCATTATGTAATCATTAGTAGCTCCTAGACACTAAAATGGTAAGAGTATTTAAAAAATTTTTTATAAAAAATAATCTCTATGATCACATGTATGTCGCATATCGTACGTTTAAATCTAGTATGGGATAGAAATCCGTATTTAAAATTAAAATGCTCGGGCTTATTGACTCCCTCCCCCGGCCATACACTCTAATGCCTGTTGCCTTACAATCAGAAGGTATGATCATAACTTTTCTTATGATATTGTCATCCTTCGTTATCATTCTCGTATGGCTGACAGATGTTCGAAATACGCCGCAATAATCCAGTAGTCTTATCGTATACACTGCACTGTATAGTCTGTATATGACGGTTTCGAAATGATGCTTCCACAGCTCTTAAAAATTTCGAAACATTTATGAAATTTTGTATGGACTGGTTCATGAGGGTTACCACACTTTTCTTCACACTTCCTTCTTTTATACGAAATGCGCATTCTGAACTTTCTCGTAAAGTCATATGGTGGTGACACGTTATCTATATTCCCGACAGATCTTCATGCTATTGTTCATACCATGCCATTGTTTAGTTGACTAGAACCGCTGAGTTATATAAGCTATTGAGCTTTTGTACAGATTCAGAGGAAAGAAATGGAAATTCCATAGAAACCAGGGTTTTTATGGTACCAAGAGGGCAATACTCTGCTGCAAAGGTATTGTAAACTAATTGGTCGAAGTGAACCTGTAACAAATAATAGGAATTTCAAGTCCCACAAGTGTGGGAAACTGATTGGACTCAAATATAAAATCCATTAGCATTGTTTTCGTATTTCTTTCCTGCCTATTCTCTGCGTTAGTAGATGTCATTTCGCGGGTGTTGTTTCCATTAAAAAAAAAGAAATGAAGGCGGTTGGAGTAAATTGTTTACAAGAACTCTGCAACTAAACCTGCTACTTTATACAGAGCCGTCTCAATCGATTATGTCTTCCGTTAGGCGTGTTCAGCATTGTATTCTCGTGGATGTTTCCATGTCTAGCCCTTTAATCCTTGGCTAAAATATTTAAAATCTGTCACGATAAAGTGAATCGTTTTCCATATGGTGCTGATGCCATTAAAAAAAGGATATGAAGACAGTTGGGATAACTTACTTTCAAGGCAAGGACTCTGCAACTGGACCTCCTTCTGCATATACTGCCATCTCAATCGATTATGCCTTCAGATAGACGTGTTCAGTACTGTATAACTTGATCCATAGTTCCTCGTAACTGTTCGTCTGGCCTCTCGCCCTTTAATCCTTGCCTAAAGTAATTAAATCTGCAACAATAAAGTGAAACGCTTCCTTATGGAGTTGATCCCATTAAAAAGATGAAATGAAGACAATTGAGATAACTTACTTTCAAGGCAAGGACTCTGCAAACCTGAATCTTCTTTTGCTTTGTACTGCCATCGCAATCGATTATCCTTCAGATCGACGTGTTAAACTTTGTACAACTTGATCTTTAGTTTCTTATGGATTTTCTGTCGTCCTTTCGCCCTCTAATCCTCATCTAAAACATATAAAATCTTCAACGATAAACTGAAACGTTTTCCATATGCGTTTGAAATTTCTTTCAAGCCTAACCAGTTTTCTAGTTTGCTGCTGCTACTGTTTATTTCATTTATTTATTCGTTATTCGTTTATTTTTGATTTTTATTTTCTATGTTTTTCATTTTGCAAATCTCTTAATAGCAAAGAAAATTTGCCTCTTTTCCTCCCCTCTACGGTTTATTACTTACTTTTTTCTTTTGGGTAATATTTTCGAAGCCTTATTAACATGTAACAAGCAAATCATTTAGCACTTAACATGCTCTTTAAATATGAATAAACAACAACAGCAACATCAGCTCCAACAACTCTTAATAGCAATTGCAAAACAAATGAATACGTTAACTCAACTACTACAACCAAATCTTCTTTTTCTTCATTCAAATCATTTTAGCCTTGAATAATATCCTGGTGTAACCTATTATGCTTACATACGGTAACAGTTTTTAGCTCTGGCTTTGGCTCTGGCCTGCTCTGGTAAAATGTTTTCAGAAAATAGGAAAATTTAGGCCAGGAGAACGAATGTACAAATGTATGAAAATTTTTTCCCCAAATAAAATTCAAATGCATGTGACGCGCAAAGAGGCCAATTGGCAACTAGCAACTGGCAACTGGCAGTTGTGGTAGAAGAAGAAGAAACTTGTTAAAAATTTAAAGCATGCAGTAAATTGAGGAAAATAACTTATGGTCAGGATATGATTCTTCCAAAAAAAAAAAAAAAATGAAAAAAAAGACGGAAAAATTAAGAAAAAGAAGTCTCGTCATGCATAAATGCGTTGTTAAGGATTAAAAACGAATTTCATGCCTTTTTGAGATTAATTTCGTTTCAATATCAAAGGTAACTTTGTATGTGTTCCAGGATATTGGAGATATCGTCAGTCAAGACACAGGTATTCCGTTTAACTCACTTAAATTGGATATTGTTTGCTCGTTCTACAGGGCTGCTCCAATTCAATTCTAAATAAGTAAACCCTGGATGTCACAGGCTCTGTCAAAAGACACCTTACCTCCCCTGGTTATTCTTGAAAAGTTTGATGCATGATCTACATCTCCTGGTATTGAAAAGTCGAATACATGAACTCTGATGCACATCCCCTCGTATCGTTATTTCCAAAATAGCTTCTGGTGCCTCAAACTCCTGGGCTTGAGGACAGGCGTTTGGCCCTCTTTTTATCTTGTTATTTCGTAAGAGCCTAATTTTCCAAATATTTGTTTCCACTCTACACAGGGCTTTTGGCTTATCAGTGTGTCTAGAAAACACCTCTTTTGATGCTGCGTCTGCTTGCTCATTGCCAAGATTTCCGTATGTACTGGAACCGCAGCAGAGATAAGCGTTACATTGTTTACTTAATCGATTCAGGCTTTCCCAGACAGTCTCTGATTTAATCCTCATAAGAACAGAGTGCTCGAATGGCCACTCACTTGACTTGAGAAGAGTCTTCTACTTTCTTGTGTCTTACTGACTCGTAGAGCACCGTTTCTCCAGACCATTTACTTCCATTCTAGCCCAGGGGTTTTTGGACTATCAAGTGCTACGAAGTGACTCTCTTCTGATCCTCATCTGCTTCCTCATTAAGCGGAAATCTCTACAATGTCCTGGAAGCAGCAGAGGATAACTTACATGTGCCTATTTACTATCGATTCAGCTTGTCAGACTGTCTGGGAGGCTTTGATTTAATCTCTAGAAGAGTCGAGTGGCTTGAAAGCCGACTGCTTGAGCGGTGTGAAGCCCTTCTAACTCACTTGGCTGGAGAAGGGCTTTAGACTCTTTGTCTTCCATTAGCGCAGATTAGACATGTCTCCAACTTTGTTCTGACATCGCACAGAGGGATGTTGACCAACCAGTGGACCCTTGCTTCTAGAAGCTTGTCTGGCTCGACCTTAAGCAACCGGATGACCTTATTTGCCTAACACAGTCGATTCAGCTTTTTTTTAGATACGTCTTTAATTACATTTGCATAAAGAACGAGTACTCGAAGGGCAGAGTGTCCGACAAATGTGGGACAGTCTTCCTTGTTCCTCTGTTTGGCAGACAGAGTGAAAGATACAAACTGTTGGCCTACTTCGCTGAGCAGCTTCCTCCAAACCCAATTTTCAGACTTTTCCTGCTTCCGTCTTTAAAAGATCCAAGTGGTCGAAATGGCAGGCCTAACTTTTAAATGGTATTGCTGTGTATCCTGTCTTTTGTATCTCCCCTCCAAGTTGAATCGAGCAACATCTTTCAATGGCCAATAGACTTATGCTTGGAAGCCTTTTTACGAGTTTCTCCAGGGGGTCGAAAAATATCTTCATTCTGGAAGCAAAAAAAATCTGCTCTTGTTTCAAGATCTGTTCCTCGATCCCTCGTTTTATCACAAAATAGTGTCTCTTTTAAGAAAGAGTATAAAGGCTTCCGGAGAGGCTTTCATTCATTTTCGTTATGAAGTATGCGTTGCAAAGATTTTTTACCAAAGTCAACTAGAGCCCATTGGTTATGTCTAAGGGTTAGTTAAGGGCTGTGAGCTGTCCCCCAGCCAATCGGTTTCCTTTGGTCTCGAAATAGCTTTTGATGAATCTTCATGTTACAACTTGTCCCCTCATCAAAACTAACCAGATTCCATAGTTTTTTTTTTTTTTTTTGCCATAGGGCTTTGGAGCTTAAATTCACACCAGAGTTTATAGGCACCTGTATAGGTAGGTTCTCACATTGCCCCTACTAAGCTAACCACTACCGGCTAGTTTCTGCTTCTTATCCAATTCGCATTTGAGCCATTTTTAAAGTAGTTCCATATCTAATGCAGACCAATTGTAAGGTCTTATTGGCACCTGACCATATGGTAGCGCCATAAACAGTTCTCAATTTCAGGTTACAGCCCGCACGTGGTTTTTGCTTGGCAAGTCTTCCTGCCGGTATCATATATGGCATGCCAGGCCTTTAGCGTGATGCCTCCTCTATATGATGTCTACATGCCCAATTTTCTATACCAGAATCACTCCAAGAATCGTATTTTGTTCCATAAAACCCAAGGGGCAAGGTCCCAATTGGATTCCAAAGCTTTATGAGTGTTTTATGTAAGCTTTTATTTTGAAACGCAATAAATGGTTAACCTCTGTATGTTTCAAGTCTTCTAAAAGCAATATTAGTCTTTTTGAATATTAAAGTTCCAATCAACTCAATGCTACTAACATGGGGCTTCTCCCATCCCCACCGTCCCCCGCCTCCCCCCCTCAACCTCATTGTTAACAAAAATTATTTACTTCGCTCTGACAATAGTTTAGGCTTAAGCCCAAAAGTTTAAACCCTTTAATAAGCCATGGCTAAATGCCACAAAGTAAAAAATGACACGCCGAATTGTTAGCTGTTAAAGCCACAAAATATCTGCCACTTGATTATAACAAAATATGTTTAAAAGCCTAAAAGTTAGCACGTTAAAAACACTTTAAAATTACGAAATTCAAGCCCCAATCAGCAGTAAGGGTTTAAGAAAAAGGGGAACTACTTTGCCCCTTCCCCTTTCTCTTTCGCCTTTCCCTTTTTCTTTTATTGGCTTAGAAGTTAGTAAATAAAATTAAAGCAATATTAAACCTGAAACTCTAAAGTATCTAAAATTTACGGCATGAGAGAGGGACGTATACAGCTAACACACTGACCGCCATTGTAGACGCTAAGTCCCTTCCAAACCCTGCGCCGGCACCCCCATGCTTAGCGGCCCAATAAAGAGTTTTATTATAAAGTTTCGTTTTGTTCGTTAAAAGTAATTTTAAAATCCAAACAGAAACAAAAAAAAAAAACTAGGGAAAAAGAAAAGAATATGTAACGACAAAAAAGAAAGAGTTGTTTTAAATAAAAAATGTAGCAGTAAATAATAGCAACAGTTAAACCGGAAGTTGGCATAATGCAATGGTTATTT
>QOCX01000987.1:0-10143 GCA_005959815.1 Sarcophaga bullata
TTATTTGCAATCTACGAGCTCATATTTTAAACGTTTTTAAAAGGTAAAAACGTAACAATATTTTTTCTTAATTATTCTACTTTTAAACGATATTTAAATCGAAAAATATAAATTCATGATGGTATTGTAATTAAGTTTCGGAAAAGTTACCTGATATAAAAACAAATTTAATGAGATCAAATTCAATATGGAAAAGGTTTGATTTAAACATGTTGTGTGATCATTACAACTGTAAATAAATTATCGCAATGCATTTTGTGATTCTATTTTTGCTTTCGGTTTTATTTTATGTATTCTATAATAAACCGTTTCTATTAAAGAGAGTAAGAACGAATAATTAAAAATACGAAATTATAGAGATTAACCTATTGTAATGATCGAGTTGACTAATAGAATTAATGTAAGACTGTTATTCTAGCTTTTATAAAATGTAATATTTTAGATCGGGAAAATAATCATTATAAAACAAAATTAACAAATGGAACTTCTAGAAACAATGAATTAATTACAGGAAATAATTTAATAAGGAATATAATTTTATAAAAATATAATTAGCATATTTAGGAGAATTTTATACACTAAAGAAGGCTGAATGATGGCTTAAAATTTTACAGAAACAGTACTTTCAGTCTTTTGGGTTATCTTTTGAGTTATAATGTTAATTGAAGAAAAAATATTAGAACTCTCTGAACCTGTTTTTAAAAAAATATTTTCAATGCAGGCTACCTGTAGAAATTCTTTACAGTGTCGTTCCCAGAACGACCCGATCACTCATCGGCCAATGATTGTCAACCCAGCGACAGCTGTTTCAACAGGAATTTTTTTCCCAAGGCGAGCAAAAAATGCAGCACTTTTGCTCTGTATCCTATTAATAAGCATTGAACAGAATCCAGGGCCTGTATGGATCTGTTCAGTATCAGTGAGATATAATGGATGTGGCAATTGGTACCACTTAAGGAGATGCTATGGCCTTACCTATCATCGGGAATGGCCAGACAACTACAGGGCCACCTGCTGTAGTGGACAATTGGACACTAACTTAACACATACGAAACTTACCACTAATTCCAACGCTAATGGTCCATCGACAAACAACGACAGAAGAAAACAACACAATTGGACTTGTTCTGTTTGTGGGGACACTATCAGAAGGAACACGACAGTGGCTGGCGCCACATGAGGAAGTTAAACAACCTTATACACCATACGGAGTGGAGTGGATACTTTGTAGCTGACTGCTGTCCAAACCAACAAACCACAGCAGCTTCTTCACTACACCCCCCAGGACGCACGACAACTACGTACAAAGACCCACAACATTCCACAAAATACAACAGCAATACGACAACGATATCGGCAGGAACAGACAATAACCAACATATACACAACCAACACTACCCATCCCCACCCGTTCTTCCCAAGCCTACCAGACACACCTCAACATAATCAACAATTATCTTTTAATATTATGCAGTTCAATTGCAATGGACTTAGGAACAAAATAGCAGACATTACCAACTTCATGTATAACAACAGAAATAGACGCAACTACTTAGGGTGTGCGCCATAACATCCGCAGGAAACTATAATATTGCGAGGAAGGAGAGGGATAACGGAGGAGGACGCCCTTCATCATTGAACGCAACTTCAAATATAAAATGACAAATACACCAGCGCCCCTCCATCCGGATGATTTCCTAAAAGTAGTGTCCATATCGGTAAAGTCGGAGGATACCGATATTGAAATTACCAATGTAAATATTCCACCCGCCAACTTGGTGACTTCAATGCACATCATGAAAGCTGGCATTTTCTACTCCTGAACGATTAACGTGGCATTGCGATAATCATCTGACTCAAAAACCACCAAAATTCTGACTGCAATTGAATTCGACAATAGGCAACAGACAGAGGGGAAAAAGTATGATAAGGAATTCTGCAGACAATTTATTGAGCATCCTACTGTGCAGAATAAAGGAAAAAGAGTCACATTATGGATATAAGGAACGTACGCAGAGACCAACAAGAACGCTCCTTCGAACAGGCCGAAGTTGAGAACATCATCGCTAACGCCAAACCATTCAAAGTCTTGGGTCCTGATGGTCTATCTATGCTAATGCTGAAGAAACTAGGAGACAATGCATTGAGGATCCTTTCCAGTGTGATAAATTTGTCTGATGATACCTGACATCTGGAAAGTCCCAAGGACCATTACGATCCTAAAACCCAATAAGTCAGCGACCAAAGGATACTCGTATCGCCCAATTTCCCTATTATCACCAGCGATAAAGATCCTGGAAACTCTTTTGCTCCCGTCACTTCTCACTACTTGATTATCAACATGGACTTAGGGAAGGTCGTAGCACTACTATAGCCCTAACTGAAATTACATCACGGATTACAAACGGACTCAACCAACAACGACCATGTCAACGAACTGATGTGGCGGCCCTTGATATTTTTCTTTTCTAAATTTATAATTTGTGCATATAAAAACTAAATCAAAGAGCTTTTTATTATTCTTCATTTTCAAATACCAGTAACCATTTATAGAGTAGTTTCGAAATAAATTCATTTTTCTTTTTGTGTCATGGATCAAAATGAAGATAAACAAAGTTATTTAAAAATCAATTTTATTATTGTGTTTACTTCTAGTACGAATACAATAGTACCGTACCGTTCATTGAGGATTGTAAAACAATTTTATTTTTTATTGCTTTTTTAAAAGAGTCATTTCATTCGGAAAACGAATAGTAAAAGAATAATAAAAAAATATAAAAAAATAGCATTCTAGTCGTATTTTACTTAGTTTAAGTTTATATAAGGAAATAAAAAATTTTTAATTTAACAAAACTAGGGCAACTTCTTCGACAAGTATGTAAAAGATTCGGCTTATGAAATGACTCAAACAGTTATATGTATATGACAATATTTAATTTCATTTGTATTCCAAGGATGTATGTATGCATGTATGTATATGTTAGTAACTTTACAAATAAAAGTTTAGACTTACAAGTACAATTCTACAGAGTTTAATTAAATGTTTGCGTAGTATTCGTTAACTATAAGGTATCTCTTTTAATACACATACATACATACATATGTTATATATATACACACAAATGTAAATATGTATAACACAATAACGATATTAGACATGAATAACCTTGGCACAAACAAACAAAAGAAAAAATAACAAACAATCTAAGAATAAGAGAAAGAACGGAGAAAATTGGCCAATTTACACGACTTTGTATCGTGTATGTTGTATGGGATATACGTATTGTTTATGAACGCTCAATGCTATGCTGTATTTTGTATCTTCTATGCCAAGCGTCAAAAAGCCAAAAAGCAATAAGAAGAAGAAGATCAGTATTCATGATTTAATTTGCAAGCAACAAAATTAAAACTATAATGGAAAAAAGTAATCTAATTAATCCTCTGAACCAATATAATTTTGAAATGTTAATTGTTGACTCAAGTTACATAGATATTTTGTATTTTTTTCTTGCTTGGATTTTCGCGGCATTTACAAAACCAGATTGCACGAATCCAATACACTTTTAAAAACATATGAAAAAAATGTTTATAAGTGTGTCGCCGTGGTCTAGTAGGTAGTGTGTTGGCTTATTAGACAAAAGGCCACAGTTCAAATCCCCGGTCACACATTATGAACGAAATGTGAAAAAAATATATTTCTTCGGCGACTTCCTCTCAGCAGATTTTTGGCAAAAACTCTGAGAGTGAAAAAATTGCCATGGAAAAAAAATCTGTCTTTCGGAGTCAACTTTAACTGTAGGTCCCGCTACTCATGTATAAACTTAACACACACAATATAAGTTGGTGTGAGAAGCTAGGCCGTAATCTGATTGAAGGATTGTAATGGCCAAATATGTATGAAATTAAGTCTATCGAATTTTTATATGAAAAATTATCAACAACAAACACACACTGTTGTATATTCGTCCAACAATACACTCAATACAACGATGCAAGGGCTTGTATAAATTGCCCAAAATATTCCATTCCACATTTGTAAAGACATTCTAATCAACAAGATGGTACAGCAATATTATATAGAATACGTTATATACAATGGGCGCTTTCACATGCATGAAGACAAAGGTAGAACTACAGAAGTTGTTATAACTGTAACTATAAAAACCAAGTAAACCTGCAACTTTTTCAAAAACTTTCGTGACGTATCGTTAGCGCACCATGCAATATAGAATTAAGCAACAGGCATAGATAGTAGGTTGCCATATAGCAAGAAAGTAGGGAAAGGGTAAAATGGATTAAAAATCTTTCTTTACAACTATGTTGTAATAAATATGGCGCACAAATGAAAAAAATTATGACTTGATGATTCAACATTTAACCAAACATTCTGGAACATTTGTGGTGTAAAATCGCCCTCATGGCAGATAATGTTGATAATATATAATACACAAGGCTTTGAATCCAATCCAGGTAATTGAACGGTCTTCAGACATAATTTAAAAAAAAATAATCTTCAAGACTGTGGTAATTTAACCCAAAAAGATGATTTTTGTTAAATTTTTTATTGAAGTTCGCTTTACTCTCTACATCGCTTAAGTGGTACTCCATATAATATTGTTACGTTTTTACCTTTTAAAAACGTTTGAATATAGTCGTAGTGCAATAAAAATAAAAACAAATTTGTGTTAATTTTAATTTAAATCCTTTATTAATCGCACAATTTGGTGTGTGCCACTGTTCACAACTGATTCAAACAAAAACAATTGCTTTTATTTGTTATTCCTTTGTTTGTGCCCTTTGCGATAAACAATAACAATTACGACACAATTGTTCTGTAGATCTTTATAACGGAGATCTTCAACCACGATGGTTTACTTCCCACGCATACGCGTCTTCACACAAGACTGGCTGAACTTTTACTCCGACCTTTCATGCTTTGCCTTTTCTTTTATATAGCGACGTAAACAGTCTAATAAATGTTCTCGCAGGCAAACATTCTAGTTTTCTGTGAACATAAGCAACATGTTTACATTCATACATGTGTACTTGCTTGTTGTTAGTGTAGGTTGTTTGCGTTTGTCCCTGCTGTTGTTGTTGTTTGTTGTTTACTTGCTTATTCCTTTTTTTTCATTATACTGATGTTATTTTGTTTTTGTTTATTCGTTAATAAAGTAAACAAGTCCGTTGTTTTGTTTTTGTAGCTTTTGTTTACCATTTTAATGTTAAACAATGTTACGCCATTTTCATTTTCATAACAATATTTAAATGCCCTTAAATATATTTTTTGTTTTCTAATGGGTAAAGTTCCCATAGATGGGTGTACTTTTTACAAAATTATCACTGTATATTAAATGTCAAAAGTGACAAAACAAATTTAATGACTTTTGTAAATTCAGATACTATCATGGAGTTGATGAAATGTTATGTGGAGTGGTCGTTGTAATCCACTGGGTACTTTGTTGAATTTCCAGACAGGAGCTTCTTGCTGAATGTAGATTAATTGCTAAAAGGTTTTCCAACCTGACGACAAGAATATACGTTAACATAAATGTGCCTCTGTTAGTCATAATCGTCTACGATTGAAACTAAAAATTTTGAATTTTTAAATGGGAGCCACCTTAATATGACGTATTTATTTAAATTTACAAGTAGAGATGTACACAGGTTAGTTTTTATATATATTTTGCCCAATTTTAGTATTGAAATACTGCATAAAAATATTGGTCATATTGTACGTATCAATCCTCACACGATGTAATTGAAATAGGATATGAGAACAGAAGAGGCATATAATAGTTAGTTTCTCATTGATATTTAAAAATACTGTCATTTCAAGACAACAAAGTCGACAATAACAGGTTATTATCTTATTTATTTATTTATTTATTGTATAGGATATCATATACAACAAGAAATTAATCTTTTAAATTACAGTATGTGATTATATAATGATTACAAAAATTAGAATAGCTATAATACTATAATTAAAGGAAAAAAAAAACAATAACAAAATAAAAAAAAATACTAACAAGAATAAAAATATTGAAAAAAGAATTTTTTAAATTTCAAGGCATTGCCATTGATTTGAAATGGGTTTGGTAACGTGTTCCACAGCCGTATTGTATTTGTGAAGAACTGCCATTCGGATATTAAAGTTCGATATCTTTGATCTTGCAAATTGAATATGATTAAATTAATAAGATGATTCTTGAGTGTAGATGACTTTGTAAATCCATTAACTCAACACCATTTAACGATTTGGAATACTGAGAAGTACCATCATATCTTCTTATCCCGTAAACATATCTAAAAATCGCGTTATGCGCTACAGTTAATCTAATTTTACTTGTTGAATCGCAATAAGCAAAAATTTCGCAACCATATTACAACTTGGCATTAAGCACGTTTTCGCCAGAAGCACACGAATATTCAGAGGTGTAATGTGTAGTAGGGGATATAGCATTCTAAGCATAGAAAAAATTGTACCGGAGACAGAATTTTTGTGAGTATTCCATTGAAGAGATTTGTTAAAAATTATACCAAGGTTTTTTGCTGATTCTACCATTGAAATATTTTGATTTCGTTGGGCTTTAATTAGGCCTTTTGACTTTGTAGGATTCAGGTATAAGCCGTTTGACAATGCCCAGTAATGTATTTTGTCAAGGTCCTTATTAAGTTTTGCACAACTGTCATCAATTGATTCCTTTTTACAATTTATATATATTTGTACATCGTTTGCGTATCTACATTTCACTATACAAGAGACAATTTTGGTAAAACAAAGTAAACAGTAGTGGTGCAAGAATAGAGCCTAGCGGTACTCTTTTTGGCACAGGCATGGGAGTAGAAACAGTTTCGCCAGCAGAGGCAGACTGGTATCTTTCAGCGAGATAGGTTTTTATTATCGATGATACACTCGAAGAAAAATAAAAATTGTTATATAACTTTTTACAAAGTATATCTTGGTTTAAGAGTCGAACGCTTTTGAATGGTCCAGAAGTACCAAAAGTGTGATACAACCATTATCTTATATCTTCAGATATACTTAATAGGGAAGAAACACAGCTATGACCTGTTCCAAATCCAGATTGTTTGCTAAAGAGCAGCTGATGGTCATTTAAATAACCACTAATTTGGTTGTGTAACAGCCATTGCAATACTTTAGAAAAAATGGAAGAATTGAATCAATATTGGGGCAATATTGATGATTTAGGCACAGGAATGACCTTAGCATGGTTCCAATAGTTAGAAAAGAGGCTGGTAGTGATAACAGTGTTAAATAAGTGCGTAATATAAAGTAATATTTTAGGTAGTAAAAATCTTATGAATTTTGGATGGATGCATTCAAGGTTACTGATTTGCAGCTTAATATGACTTCATCTTCAATATTAGAAAACAAATATTGAAATTCAAACAAAACAATACAGAAATAATACAAAATATAAGTGTATCGGGACCATAAGATTGTAAATAATAAAATTGCGATTTAGTTATAATAATAGCAATATATGTACGTATGAATGTACACTGTGAGGTAAAAGTATCGTGCAATAAAATTCATAGCGCAGCGTCCCATGTGACCATGAAAGTGTCTTTTTAAATTAAAATAAATAAAGAAAATCTTTCAACAACGAAATAATACCAGATTAATGCAAATATTTCATATTTTTTAAAATTGTAATACTCGAATCAATAGAATGTACGAATTTTAATAGTTAAAAATATATAAACAGCAATAGTAATCACTACTAATATCCCAGTCCATGTAAAATATTTCAAATTGGTTCTTATCGTTCAGAAAAGAAATATTATTTCCGCTGGATATAATTCTGTTTATATAACTAACATTGGATATTATTTACTTTATATCGTCTAATATTAATAAATCTAAAAAAATTAAAATTTTTAATCAATTTTTTCAATATTTAATTTTTTAATAAAAGTTGTCAGTTGTCTTCATGCCTCAATCATGGATAATTTTAAAATAAGTCTACCATTTCCAAATATGAAACACTTATTTTGTTGCTGTTAATCGTAGAACACAATATTAGTAAACAGCATAAAAATCAACATTCTAAAAGTAAACTTTGTTAAATCTCAAATCCAGCTGTATGGTGTAAAATAAACTCTTATAAACTATTCTAACTGATTTCCTTTTATCATATGGTCTGTTTCGATATTCAAGATTTGCTAAAAGCATCGATGTGTGAGCTGGTGCGTTATCATGGTGCAAAATGATTGGTTTTTTCCACAATTCTGTGCGATTCTTCGCGAATTGCTTCGCGCAATCGGCGCATAACTTCAAGTTAGTAATCCTTATTGACCGTACGACCGTCATAATACATCACGCCATTGCAATCGAAGGAAACATTGAGTAAAACTTTAACGTTTGACCGAACTTGACGTGCTTTTTTCGGTCTTGGCTCTTCTGGGCACTTAGATGATTGGACTTTGGTTTCAATGTCATAGCCATAAACCCATGATTTGTCACCAGTTAATGACGTTCAACGTATTCTGAGCGATGTCCATACGACGTTATTTTTGCTCAAAATTTAGCAATTTTAGAACAATCTGCCGCACGTTTCTCGTACATACCGTGGCTCAAACGTAGCCTAAGCAATGTCCATACGACGTTATGTTTGCTTAAAATTTATCAATTTTGGAACAATCTTCTCTGCCTCATCTTTCTCGTACATACAGTGGCTCAAACGTATAATTGAACACTAGGTATATAATTATTCAACTTCTGATTTTTTCACTTTAATGGGAATATCTCAAAATAATTTTGATTCGGATTTATAGATAATTAAAAAAGCTTTTAAACAATGTATAATACAAAGGAGTATTTTTCAATATTTGTAAACAAAAAAAAGGAAAAAAAGGAAAAACGGATAGTCGAATGAATGACACTGTTTTAACACTTGGAATCAAAAACTTTTGCTCTTAATACTGCTTTCAAACATCGAGGCATCGAGAGATTGGCGTAAAATTCCGTTGTTGTTTCATTCTCGCTTAATTTGCCTATTCCACTGCGCTGATACTGGATTTATAGAGCTTACAGGCGTGGTTTTCTCAAACATGCTTAATAATGTTGTGATCAGAGGCCTGTGTCGGTATTTGGAGTAGTTTTGAACAATTATGGATAAACTACAGCTTTGCAAAATGCTTCAGGTCGTTGTCCTGGTAGAAACAAATATGCCCAAAATATTACAATTATCGGCACTTTGCTTCATATTTCATTTTAAAATGCCCAGATATTCGGATGGATCCATTTTACTATCTAATTAATGAATATACCCTACTCCTGTACTGAAAACACATCACCCCGCCAGTAGCGATACTTCCCTATGCCCAAAAATACTCTGAGTATCGTTAGGCAAAAACTCAGTATTTGGCTTACGCTAAACGTACTGCTTTGCTTGTGTTCCATGTAGGTTTGAATTTACTCTCATATTGAGGACAAACCTGTATAGTGCCTACAAGTACCTACAGAGGTACTTTCTAGTTATGAGAGTTTTTTGAAATATTTCCATTGAAGTGGAAAAATAGGTAGTTGAATAAGCAGCAAGCAACAAACACATGTTAACACATAATTTCTACAAGTAATTTCTGAAGTCTAATACGTCTAGTAAGTAGTATGTTGGCTTATTAGACGGGAGACCACGGTTCTAATACCATGGCAGATATCTTCAAAAAAAAAGATATATTCCTTCGGCGATTTCTAATCGGCGTATTTCTTTTAAAAACTCTGAGAGTAAAATACAATTGCGATGAGAAGATTCTCTAAGATCTGCCAGTCGGAGTCCACTTTAGATCCCGTTACTCCTACACAAAATTAATGCACATAAGTGGGTTGTAATTACTAATTATGTATGCAAACCGCAACTTCCGGAAGCCTGAACAAATAAGATTTCTTTTATATATCACGCATACATATATTGTTCAAATATATTTTTAGTTGGTAAGTATACTCGTATAGGTTTTTTTATATTCACTATAAATAATAATAAAAATTTTTAAACGTATAGAATATACTTGTGTTTCCTTTTCTTAGGAATATATTTTGTATGCCTTTATGTCTACAATTTATCTATATGTATGTATGTATGTATGTATGTATGTATGTATGTATGTATGTAAATG
>QOCX01000987.1:10156-31616 GCA_005959815.1 Sarcophaga bullata
ATCATTTGCATTTATTATTAACCTTTATGTAAATTTCAGATTGTTACAAATAGAAGGGTTTCCTTTTTAGTTTTCTTCTTAAATTTTTTTTTTATATTTTCCCTTACTTGAAAACATTTTAAACCATTTTAAATGTCTTTCTTTGTTTTTTGTTTTTTTCTGGCATACAATTCAAATCACAAATTTTCAATACAACCCCAATTCTCCTTTAACCTTTGACTCTCTTACAGTTCTCTATACATATACTTAAGGTATAATCATATACATTTTATTACATTATCTAGGTTTATGAAGCGAATGCTTCAAATTTGTGAAACCGCTTAGCCTTGAACAACTTGATACGTTTTATTAATAAAAAGAAAATAGTTCGACATGTTCTTTTTACATTTTCTAAAAAATAAACTTTTATAGGTTTATACAAATAAAGTGCGCAATGGAAATAAATTTTTACATTTAAACTAGTACTGGTCTTTACAGCAGACTTTAAGCTTTTGTGAAATATAACTGAAATGAAAAAAAAACTCTAACCCATGACAATAGCATAAAAGTTTTGCTTGGTTAGTCCCGATTAAAAGAAAAATGTAGAGGAAATACTTTGAGTTTCTAGAATAATTAGATATCTGCATCAGAGATCAGCAATGAGTATTCAAAAAGATCAGTAGATTCGAATCATACTCTTAGTATACTTATACTTATACGCATTCATACTTATTTTAATATTATACTCATACTACTCATATTCAAAGTTTGAAGTACACATCATGCTCATACTTAACACTACGCTGATACGTTTCTGATTTCTACACTTCATGACTCAACACATACAAGAATCACAAGATACGTATGAATCGTGTACGAACACTACAATACTCACTAGAAGGTTGTGTTTTGCTCTGTTTGCTGTTCTTTGTTTTTTGCTTGAGTGTCTTTTTCCTTTTGTTGTAAATGCCACAATAACTAAGCCCAGAGGTTACCAAAAATTTTTAGGGAGTAACAGAGTGAAAACAAATTGAGTGATTTTATTCATTTACTGTCAAAGAAAAGTGTTGTAATATACTTTATTTTAATATAACATAATTCGAAATTTAGGGAATGTTTTTTAGATATTTGGTGGAAACTAATTTTTGGTTCATAAATTTCCTCACCTTTAATAAAACCTTTAATTTTTCAAAAAAAAAAATGTTTTATGTCTACAAAAAGCTGTTCCCTTTCCTCATCATTTAAATATCTTAAAAAGTCATTTAAAAACATATAAGACATTGTGGATTTTAATAAAAGCATTTTTAAAATATTTTATATTTAAAATATTTTTGAGTGTAAACCTGAAAAAAATGCAATGTGTGTGAATTCTCTCTGTACAATTGTGCTATGAAGTGGCATTCCGTGCTGTAAATTTTGATGAATAATTCGAATCACTCGAATCATTTATGAGCAGACGTCTGCATGAAAGGAACATGATAAAAATGTGAGTGTATGTTGTGGAGAGGGCATGTGATGGGCCAGAGGAAAATTGTTAGTAATATTTTCATGTGCAACCTAGTAATATGTATATGTAGTGGAAAATGTAGAAAAAAATGTACAGCGCCAAATCCCTAGAGACTGCTTATTTAATTTCACAAATATTCTTCCAAAAATGGAGACCCTTCTCATTTTATTAGTGAACCTCATTAAATATTAGTGAAAACTACTATAATATTTTTTGGGTGTATAATTGAAAGCTCAAAAAAAGCGACATAAACCTTTTTCTTTAGGAGCTGCCTAGTAACTTAATGCAATTTAATGCTCTTTTTAACGAACATTATTGATGTTCGTGTCCTATGCGTGTAAAAAGCCGAAGAAGTTGGGCCACCGGTGGCTATTGGTGCTGACGTCTGTTTATGAGTATCATAAGTAGTTTTCTAAATTTATGAATCTGAATGAGTAGGCGTATGAATCAAACATATTTCGAATGGTAATGAGTTTGATGTTAACGTTGTACTCATACTCATTGCAACTTGTACTTATAAATCAACGTTGCAGTGAGTACGAATGAATCAGAGTAGTTAAATTTTAATATTGTTCACTCACTCATACTCAAAATTTCATGAGTGCTTATGAGTAAGTCATTGCTAATCTCTGCTATGTACATTTTATCAACTCGGGATCAATGTTGCATTGGGTTGATATAAAAACAAAATTAATTTGCCTTCAGCTTGACAGCTTGTGAAGTGTACACTGTTGAATAAGCGGCGGTTTCGTTGCAAAAATATTTTAATTAAACGTGGTTTAATGTTAAATATGGAGTTTAAAAAATCGCCAAGAAGGCTTAAATATCTACGGCGGTTGTGCTAGATTGGTTGTTGTGTTCAATTAGTCGCTAAATTGTCGTAATACGTTTTACGTTTTAATTTTTTTTTATATTTTTCAAAAGTGTAGAAGCGATCAAAGTAAAAACATAAGAACTTGAGCATTTATTTTGAAATATTGTCTCATTATACCCTAAAAGAAAAATTTTAAAACATAAAAGGCAATGGAAAATCCGATCTATTAATAGGGTTTGGTATCAGAAAAAGGTATTACCAAAAAACGTACCTCAAAATAAAAGCTATGACCGAAGAATTGCTTGCACACACAAGAATGCTTTGGAATTTAAAGGATGTTTTCTTTAAAGTTATTAGCTCTTACAATACGCAAATTTAAGGGAACAATTGATGCCGAAGAACGAGGCACATATCTCTTAAAAGTTTTCCTTGCTTCTATTATGATAGCGTTTAACTCGTCAACGGACGATATTGAGCTAAAAAGCTTAGGCCACACTAGAACAGGCAAAATTGTATCATGCGATCCAGAATACATATCACAAGTTGCATCTGCTTGCAAACTGGAATCTACCTTGGGATCATTTAGCCTCATTCTTAATAGTATAGTTCATCATATTTTTATTTAATAAAACATTTTCATTTTCCAAAAGAAACCAGTCCCTACAAAAAAGTAAAAAAAAATCACATGTTAGAGGGAGATACAAAATCACACTTTGCCCTTAGGAAATTGATGGGAACAAATGATGTGTTTGTACATTACAAATGACTAGTCATTTAACCGTCATTGGTCTGATAGCTTATTGCGGTGGCAATACGACTGAAATAAAATTACTGCATTTAATATAGAAACTCATCTTTCGTAGTAGTTTAGTTTCGAACTGTAAATATAACTGTTACACCAACAAAGTTGTTAAACAATACTTGACATACTCCATTTTCACGTCGATTATTAAGCCAACAATGAAGCATTTAACAATACGTATTTAAGATTCAGTACTAAAAGAGCCGTTGATACTCCTTTTGTTTCTAGCTGGAAAAGCAAAGACAATAAATCCCCAAACCTACAAGCATCTGTCATATACCGCTAATTGCTTCTCGTTGAAGGCAAATGTGCCATACAATCATTTGCATAATTTTTTGTCATCTGCTGGTTTCCATTTTTTTTTAGTTTTAAATAAAAGTTGTAAATTATAGAAATTCAATATTTAAGGACCGAAAAATAAAGCGAAATAATTTGAACAAAAGTTAAATTTAAATACTAACCCACACCCATTGCATCCCGACACTAAAAATGAAATTGAAATACAGAAAAGTCAATAAAGTTTGAATTTGCAATTCTGTTCAATAAAATTACATTTCTCACGCAAAGTAATCAACTTTCAAGCGCAATTAATGCAGTTAATAAACATCGTTTTATCGTTTCTCAACATAGCAAAAGTGAGTTTTCTAAGAATGCCTTTCTTTCTCTGAATTTATGAAAGAAAGCATAATGCTTCAGTCGAACACATTATAACTTACGTAATTGGTTATTATAACCCATTAGACGGGTTTATAACTTAGCTTCCCATGCCATTCATGTTAATTTAATACATGAGTCGCGGGACCTACGATTGGAGGACAACTGATGTCTGAACGATGGGTTGAATCACGGGCTGTAGTTCAGTAAGCCAGCACACTGCCTACTAAAGTTCGGACACTGGCCACTATTGATGGTAAAGCCAAAGTGTACTGAGTATCATCCCCATAAAAGGATTACAATAAAAACGTGGCCTGTATATCGGGCATAAAATCCGCCCCTGGAACAGAAAAAGAATAAAATCCATGCATATTTCCGGCAACCGCAAAGGTAAAAAAGACTTCCGACCATCACTAACATTCGTATCCTCTACAATGGTTTCG
The DNA here is from genome assembly GCA_005959815.1 of Sarcophaga bullata. Taxonomy (NCBI): domain Eukaryota; kingdom Metazoa; phylum Arthropoda; class Insecta; order Diptera; family Sarcophagidae; genus Sarcophaga; species Sarcophaga bullata. The sequence continues at coordinate 14,356 of QOCX01000987.1, forward strand.
CCCTGATCCATCTGATGAATGTACTTGTAAAGTGAATAGTGTATAGGAGCTGTAAAAACCATGCTGTTAAAATAATGTTGGTCGATTTCGACTCCAATAAAGGAAAGAGAGAATCTTTGAAGTGAGTAGTCAGCTACATAAGATTTTCCTCTCTTAAAATCCATAAGACGACATGGCTGCATATTATTCTCACCCAAAAAATTCTTTGTATTGCAAAGAATTACGTAGAATATGACAAAAACATTTTTACAGACTTCTGATATCAGCTAGGAGCAAGATGATTATACAGAATAAATCGGCGATGTGCTTAGAAAGATGAGATAATTCCTTAGAGCGATATATACTGTTATAAATCCTCGCTATCTAAAAACGCTCAGTACGTTGACGCTTTTCTCTCTAAATTTCCTATTGTCGCAGGTACATTGGGAATGGTGGTTTATTTATGTTATGGGAATCAAGAAACATTACCAAAGGTTTTATCAAGAAAAATTTTAACTATTATGTGAGCCAACCTTATAACAAATAGCATTTCAATATTCAACCAGAACTCTTTGAATTTCACTTTTTCTTACTCTCTGCCTAAAATTTAACTGCAAGGAGTCAGCATAAGCTTTCAAAGTGATTACTATCCGGACTATATATTGGCCATAAAATATGTGTAATAAAATTTTTATCTTTTCCGAAATTTTGGGACTTCAGAATTTTCGTCAAGTCCTCTGTCGTCTTCTGGAAGTTCCAAATTTGTGTCCGAATTCATTCATTGTAATGAAGCAAACAGATAGCTTGTATCGTAACGCTGAACTGTACAATGCTATCTTATTACAGATCATGCCTGTAACAACTATAACTGTCCGGACCATCTAAATTAAACGGAAGAACTATTCCTTTTTATTCATCGATTCGTGACATTTCAATAAAAGTCAATTTTAATAAAAGTGACTTAGACGTCATTCTTTTTTTTGCTTAATCGAGCTTTTTGTGTATACAACAATGGCAAAAGATCTCGAATTAACTGGAAGATCAATCTTTTTCCAGGTCCTGCCATAACCTGACGTAAACACTTACTTCAAAAATTAGAGTACAGAATTATAACTTCATACCAGATTAAACAATCGCCAAGTTTTAAGGAACAAAAGATATTTAATTATTTACGGGTTGAGCAACGACGTTATGCTAGGTGTAGTGTAACAGTCCAGGGCGAACTCAATAAGGTGATAGCAAATTTACAACAACTCAATTCGCGGTGTTTTTTAACAAAAACAACATGTATTTGTTGCACTTGTTGTGGGCGTTAGATTGTCAAATAAAATTCGCCGCATAACAAAAATGACAAAGGCGAATTCATATAATGACATTAATTTGTTGCTTTTGTCATTATATTCCTTTTGCTTCTTTCTTTCCTTCTTGTTTTTAAAAAATTTGTTTTTTAATTTTTTTTTTTTGAAATACGGACTGATTTGCGCTACCACTGAGGCAATCACGCTGCAGGGGGGTATTGAGAGCCCATAAGAGTTAATCTATTATAAAAGCTGTCCAGAACATTAAGACATTTAGAAAAAATTATAAAAAATATGTAAATAATGTTTAGACCTTAATTATAAAACTAACAATTATATTATTCCACAGATTGTTTAAGACGTCTTTCTAGAGAATTTAGTCGCTGAAGTCAAAGAGTTGCCATTTTTCTGCGTAGAAAGTTGAAATTTCTTATTTTCGATGATTATTTTCTTTATATATGACCAATAGAAGAATATTTTAATTTATATTAAAAATAAATCTTTATTTAGTCTTTATAAACAGTAAAATTTCCTTTTATAAATATTTTTTTGTTAAAAAATTGATTTCGAGGTAGTAAGTGCAGCAAGTTTTTTTCTTACTTACTGTACGTAACTAAAACATTTGACAATCTCGTGTACTGAAAAAATCAGTCACCTGGGCTGATAACACCATGAATTCGTCTTGGCAGAGCCTCTGATGAAAATCGGACCCTTAACCCTCACGTTAATAGTCTGCACAAAACAGTTTACAATCGTCAGTTCACTCTTAAGATTCTATTATTCCATTATTATCCGTCAATAATATCCGCTCGTCATATTCGTTTTATTTAATAAATCTTAAATTTAATCTATGGTGGGAGAAACCTTTTGTTTAATAACTTTATTTAGACGCTAATTTATAATTTTTCACTTTTGCAGTTGATACAAGAATTTAATCTCATTCTTCTTAATAAAAGCAATTGCACGAATGCTTACGGTGGTTATTTTAATGGAATTTAAACGCCTCTAAGTAGTATATGCTTTTAATGCTTTTAAATTTTGCAGATTACTAATGCAATACGATTCACTATTAATTATTTTGTCCATTAATTTAGCTTTCCTTCCTACACCTTCTTCCGTGAAAATATTAGCATCCTACTAAATTTCCGACTTATGGATATACTCCCTGGTATTACTCAAACAAGAATTGGGTTGCATAAATTAACCGATGGCTTGTGACGTACTACCCGCTCATAGTAATTCTTTTTCTTTGTGGTCCTTCGGACGATGATATATTTATGTTGAACTGATTCTATTGCTAATTTCAGTTTCAGTTACTAATTTCGCTAAAATTTCGTTCAGCTAAGATAACACACTTTATCTTTCTATTTATTTATCAAAAAAAGAAAAAAAATGTGAATGCATGTTGAAAGCTACATAAATTTATTATTGCATTATTTAATACGATCTAAGATTAATTAAATTTTTTTCAAATATTTTATTCCACATAATAAAAATTTTTGGGATGAAAAAGAAATAAAAACCTTGGGCCACAAATTTTATTTTTTTTTATCATAGAAGTTCCCAAATAAAATTTTGAATGAAAAGTCATTTACATATGTACTTATGTATGTATCAATGCTAGATGTTTCATGTTTATTGGTCTTTTCTTATCAGCAGTATTTTCAACCTAAAACAGTTTTTTTCCTCTCCACAGACGGTTTTCAAATAAATAATAAACAGAAAGCACTTAGAGCAGCATAAAAATATGTGCGAAAAAGAATAAATCCAATAAAATAAAATGTATCCCACCAATGAAGCGGAATTCTTTATCCACCATAAATAAAAAGGATGTCATCCGATTTCTTAAATTCTATCAAATTATGTACAATGTGAACATGTGTATGGTGTGTACAACATTCGATCCTTTTTAATATTTTTTATTTCTGCCTTTTGCGGTTTTCTTTAAGCATGTTCATATTTAATGATATTTTAAACATCGTAACATATAATCTTATCTCTCTTGAAAGTTTTCAATGCTTTTAGCTGAAAGAATAGGTGTTTTAACCTTTTTGTGAAACAATTTATTTAAAAATTTTCTAGACTTTACCATTAAGTTGGTCGTATGTATGACTTAAATTTTTCATTTACTTCTGCCTCCCATAAGCCACCCATATGTGGAGCGCCAGGAGGAATAAAATGCCAATCCACCAACTGAAAGGCATTCTTGGTGACAATCTGACGTTTAAGATTCTTCAGGAACTGAGTTTTGTCTTTTTCTAAAAGGTTAGCTGCTCCAACAAAGGCTGTACCATTGTCAGAATACAGGTGAGAAGGACAACGGCGACGTGAGAAGCAGATTCAGTAACTCATAACATTCGAAATATGTTTGATTCATACGACTACTCATTGAGATTCATAAATTTAGAAAAATACTTATAATACTCATAAATGATTCGAATGATTCGAGATATTCATCAAAATTTACAGTTTTTGTTGTTGTTGCATTTACAACAAAAGAAAAAAGACACACAAGCAAAAAACACAGAACAGCAAGCAGAGCAAAGACACAACCTTCTAGTGAGTATTGTAGTGTTCGTACGCGATTCATATTTATTTTGTGATTTTTATGTCGTGCCATGGAGTGTAGAAATAAAAATTTCATGCATAGTGTTAAGTATGAGTATGATGAGTACTTCAAACATTGAATATGAATAGTATGAGTATGAGTCGAATCTATTCATCTTTTTAATACTCATTGCTGATCTCTGGTCTGAATCAGAAGAATCTTCACTTTCGCTTTCTATTTTTCTATTTTTTTCTTCTTGTACCAATTACTTCGTCACTCCCTTCACTCCTATTGTCTTGATCACTGTTTTCTTTATGTTCATTCAGAATGTTATCAATTGATCTAAACGTCATCGTCATTCAAACTCATCTTTGCTGCTACAACTTTCGTCCATTGATTCCATTTTTATGACCTTACCAATTCCAATTCTTTAGCTTAACAGAATTTCAAGAATCCTTCGTTTAGATTTTGCTTATCAATGTTTTCACTAAACAGAGAACAAAAAATTTTACTACGATTTCATCAGAAACGCTGTAGTGTTCAGACTGAGGGATGTGCCATCTGATTATTACCGAACTAACCTTATACTTCGGCAAAAAATTTACATTGAACGCAACGCATATTGCAATAAGTAGTAATGGCGCCTCACAGCCGCCATTTGCCTTGAAGTAAAGAATAGGATGGCGCCGTTCAGGTATAAAGGGTTAGCAAACAACATTCAAAAGGGAAATCAATCATTAAAAGAATTTTCGGAGTTTTAAAAGGAAGATTTCGTTGTTTATTGTCAGCAAGAGATTTAGATTATACACCAGGAAAAGATGTTCAAATTCTTAATTTATGTTGAGCATTGCATAATATCAGTCTAGTTGGTGCACCGAATACATATCTTTCACTCATACCATGGACGGATGTATTAATAGCAAGGAGATCACAAATTTGTTGTTTTAGCGGTGTAAGTGCGCAATAATTTCTAGGTGAGCCGCCAGTTCCTGAAAAATCGATTTTGTTGCGCTTGTACTTGACCTTTATACTGTTTTCATAATCTGCCTACACTTTATTCCATCCATTTACTATAGCACGAGTAGGAAAACATGCAGAATTCAGTGTCTGCGTTAATCTTTCCCACAAATGTCTGGATTTATTTTTTGCTTGTGGCTAATTCGGGATGTTCCACCGTAAACTTAACCATTAGCTTTGTTTTTTGAACATTCCTTAGAAAAGTTTAAAAAAGAATATTAATAAGGTCCACTTCAAAATACACAATGCTTCTCGTTTTCCTTTACAAAAATGTAATTTTTTCCAAAAAAAAAACATACGTTTTCTATTTTTTTATATTTCCACTACCTTTCGAATGAAATACGAAAAAATGTAACGTTTTTTGGTATTCGTTTTCCTATTACACACTTGCATTTTCGACAGGGATGTTCGTGAATACGAAAAGGGGGAAAAAACGTACGTACGTTTGAATTTAAATTCACGATAATTGCACAACACAGTTCTTTTTTGTTTCGAATTTGCGTAATTTTTCTTCGAATCGAATAACAAAATACCACTTCTGGCTTTTTTGTCCTATGAGGCGTTAGATTTGCCTCTATCGTAGTTATCTTTGGTGATACATATATGATCATTATTATAGGCAAATGCGAGGACTTTTCCATTTGATTATTAGCTTCGTTTATAGTTGAGGTTTATTTCGTTTTGGTAAGTAAAAAAAAAACAATTTAATAAATTATTTATTATTGTATTAAATTATTTTTTTATTCGTTTCATGTCTTTGGCGAAGCCCTCTGCTCGATACAAAACAATTTTCCAGAATAATTCAATAAAATATAATTTTCTATTGTACATTTTTCATGGTTTGCTTTGATCACCTAACATGGGTCGCCACAATTTTTATAAAAAATTTTAACATTTTTCTTCCTATCGCTATTCTTTAGTCAGCTGTTATTGCATTGTTATATTTATTGTACAGGTCACCTGATAGAATAAATTCGCCTTGAAATAAAAGTTCCATAATAAATTAAGACGTATAAATAAAAAAAAATTTCTTTTGTTGTTTTAAATTAATTCGCCTAAGACTCTATATTAGTGGCACCAAAAATGGTACGAAGAAGATAATACTGGAAACGACAACATTGCAATCAACCCAAAAACCATTATAGAAAGTCAGCAATGCTCCAACCCTAAGCTCTTAAGTGTTGCAGTTAAAACAAAAAATCTTCTGCAAGAAAAAGCCGGCAATAGCAACATTTTATCCAAATGCCATCTCAATTTGCTGTTGCAGGGGTCAAATCGGATCATACGAAATGTCTTCACGTTATTTCATTACCTGAGCCTCAGTTTCTGTTACAAATAGCAAATATAATACGCCAGCCTCTTGAGGAGCACAAATATGACGCGATTAAATGGACACTAATCAACGAATACATAGACTCTGACCAAAGGAAACTAAGGAAGTTGATAAGAGATATAGGAAGGAATTGGCAGCCGATAAAATTTCGCTGTGAATGGAACGATTACCCGATAATGGAAATGCAGATCTATTCTCCTATACCATCAATACATACATACATAATTGGTCATTCCAACCCTTCAGTCAGGTTTCCGATATAGTTTCTCACACCACTTATTTTGTGTGTTAATTTTTTATATGTCTAAATTGACTCCGAATGACAGATTTTTTAACAGAAATCTACTGAGAGAAAGTTGCCGAAGAAATATTTTTTCATATTTCGTTTTGCTTCAGTTGTCTTGACCTGGGGTTGAACTAGTAGCCTTACGGCTAATAGACCAACACATTACTTATTAGACTACGGCGACTTCTATAGCATCTACTCAAACTAATACATACATACATAATTGGTCATTGCAGCCCTTTAGTCAGGATTATGGCCTATTTTCTCATACCTCTCATGTTAATTTTATACATGAATGGTGGGACCTACTTTTTAATGTCGACTCCGAACGAGAGATATTTGAGAAAATTTTCATGGTAATTTAATTTACTCTCAGAATTTTTTCAAGAAGTCTGCTGAGAGGAAGTCGCCGAAGAAGTAATTTTTCAAATTTCGTTTTGATGTCTGAACTGGCGTTTGAACCGTAGGCTTACGTTTAATAAGCCAGCATACTACCTACTAGACTACGGCGACTTCAATTGAGAATCTTAAGAAATGTTCATTTATCGTAATAAGTCGAAGTTAAGTTTTCCTTTTTATAAATACCATTATCGATACGGGCATAAAACCAGAAAGTGTATTGTGCTCTGTCAATTTAAAAACCTAACTCTGGAAAACTAATTGCTTCTTTGTCAACAGCGGCTAACAGAGAGAATAAAAACAATGCACATACGGTCAAAAGACTTTCTGCCGACCTTGGCCTAAGAAGAAAGATGGGTTTTGAATATATTCTTGCCGATGTTACGAAGGCTCTTTAGGTTTTCTAAATCTAGACGACTCAATACTGACAAGATGGCCATTGCAAAAAGGGAATTTAAACATATTTTGGAACAATGCATATGCCTACCTAGTAGTAGCCAATGCGCTAGCTTTTGACACTTTGAGAAGATTGAGTGCAATTACGAAACCGAACCCACTACCTCATATGCATGATATATAATGCTTGTGGTAAGCACAAAATATTTAGTTCTTCTACATTTTCTTCTATATTTATCTATCGGACTTTAGTGCAGTCAATGGGCCAATATGTCTGGAAAATTGGAAATAATTGAGGAGCTGACAAAGAATGGCTTGTCCACAGTAAATGAAATTTTACTTCTTTTTCGGGATCTCCGAATGAACGTCTTTAAAGTCAACAAATGTTTTTATTTAAAACCAATTCGATCCTAAAGTGAAATAACGAAATCTGACTTATCGAACAGAACCAGATATTTGTTCTTAACGGATAAGGACCAGACAAGTCTATTGAAAAAGTCAAATAAAAAATGATCAGCCAATGTTTGAAAAAACGAAAACAAGTCCTATGTTTAAGGTTTGATTAAGTTTCCTGAAAAAAAAGAAAATTTCTTGCCTAGCCCCTATCAGCTAGTTTAGGTTGAAAACATGTGATAGAACTTGTCTGGTTTTGTTCACCACCTCCTAAATTATTCTACAAATGTATTTATATTTTTAGAATACATTGTCAAACTCTAATTATTTAAGAAAGAAAGTTGAATACTTTATTGAAAGTACTTTGCAATTCCAATTTTTAATAGTAATGGTTATACAGGACAAGGATACATTTAAAAACATCAACTACGATTATTATTCTACAGCTTTCAACATCCTTTTGCCAAAAATTTTCATGTAACAAATTATCATGTAACAGATGGGAAACCATCAAACGACTTTTACAGTTCAATAATTATAAAATATAAGGGCACCAAGTGAACTCGTCAATTATCTGCTGAAATTCGACAAATCATTAAAAAATTTCGAACTTGATTGCTGCTTGTACACCAACAAAGGCATTTAATGATTGATGAACAAATAATTCCCACAAAGCATCATCTTAAACAGCTAAATCGCACAAATAGGGATTCAAAATTTTATCCGGAGTTCTCTTTCAGGATTCAGTTACGATTTCGAAATTTTTGCCGGAACTCAAAGAGATTCATTTCCAGAGGAAGCTCCTAATAATGCAGTAAGTGGAAGCATTGTAATAAAATTATCATCTACAAATACCGGAAGGGCAAAGTTATGAATTATTTTTTGATAACTGGCTTAGCAGTCTGAAGCTTCAATTCGATCTGATAAAATATAGTATTTTATCATTAGGAACAGTAATGCTAATTAAAAGTTTTATTTAAATAGATTTCAAATGAGTCTCGTTAAAATTAATACCCAAAATTAGGCTACACTTTTACCTTTCATTCTTGTAAATTATTGATACTTATTGCCTGGGAATTTTTTCTCTATTCCCAACTCTCCTATTCTGAATTAATTTCAAAATGGGAAACTCTTCACTGGGAAAAAGTAGGTACAATATATCTCGGATATAAGCTCCTAGAACATAATAATTTCCCGCTTAGCAGCTCTAAAACTAATCTCGGTTTTTGCTTTAAAATGTATTGAAACTATTTAAATTTTTACTGACTGCTAGCTTATTTTCGTTTGTGTGCTTAAACGTTTCTGAATTTCATGAGCCATTGGAAGTCAATATTCACTATTAATGCCACACGGCAGATTTATTGAAAAAAGTAGTAAATAAATTCGACAGAACAGTGCAATTCTTCTGTCCCGTCTAGAAGACAACTAACTGAGGCAACGCAATCAAAGACAATTGATTCCAGATAGTAGTCTGCAATCCACGCATGTTCGCCTTTCTTAATTTCTTCTTCTACTGCAGGTGCAGGTCTCGAGCGAGTCAACGATCTAATTTTTTTTCTAGTTAATGCTACAATAGGACTCTTGACTACTTCTATACAAAGTCTGCTGTGGATCCATCTCTTTCTGCAATTTAATGGCAGTGATCCCGAAGTAACACGGGATCGAATACGAAGCCAGTGCTGTCAATTTTCTCTCATTAAACAGAATTCTATCAGCTTGAATGACAAGTGGCTATTTGCTCTCAGGTGCGGGATTTCGATATAAGAATTCCCAGCTTGTAAGCACTGTCCTGCAAGCATTTTTGAAAGTGCTTATATCTGGAATTAAAAAGAATTAATTTGTTTTTTAATAAACCTACCTGTAAATAATGAAATGAAAGTTTTATTTTTCATTTTTACTTTTGAGCACATACACACATATTCATGGTCAATTAATAATTACATACATACTCGTACATTAAATTATCTTTTTTTATTTTTATGTTAAGTTCGTCCATCCAATTTATTGAATGGAATTTTATTTAAACATAAATCTGCATTAAAGTTAAAAGAGAATTTAAAATTTTATTCACAATTATGAGTTTTTCTACATTTTCCTCGGTCTGGCCTACCTAGTTATAATTATGCTATGTGCGGAACAAGTTCTTCTTGGGACATGCGACGTAAAACGTAACACTTACACATATAAGAGTGCCAGATTGTGATGATGATGCAACCAATCTAAATCTGTTATATAACGGTTTTTCTATACAAGAATAATTTGCGAAACCAAAACTTGCAAATGTTGAATAACTCGAGCATTGCATGTATAAAAGCGCAATCCATTTACAGTAGCAGTTGTAGCAGTTGTTGGTGTTCATGTTTTCGCTTGGGGATATAATTATGGTCCTGCACATATACAATGAATATACGTGACTTTATTCACACATAAACACACATATACACTTAAATGCACAATGTCATATCCCACAAATAACCCCCCATTCATTTGAGTTCTTTCTCTGTAATGAATTTTTCTGTTTTTAATATTTTTGAAATGCTACGCAAGCACAACTAGAAAACATCCTACGCCACAGTGAATTTTTGATCCTAAGATTTAAATTACTTGATTTGGTTTATAAGCTATTTTTGTAAGTGCAAAGGTCCGGATCAATGGGATTTTTAGTTAAAGTGTTGTAATTTCGCGAATTATGCAATGACTGAATGCAACAGTTGTATCCTTAAAATTGAGATCGAAAATTATTATTTTTATAGATCCGAACCAACATATTCGCATATTAGAAAACTAAAATATGAAAAAATATTTCTTCGGCGACTTCTTCTCAACAGATTTCTGGCAAAAAAAAAAATAGCCATCAAGAGTTTCACAAAAAATCTGTCGTTCGGAATCGACTTTAAACTGTAGGTCCCACTACTCAAGTATAACATTAACACACAGAATATTAGTGGTGGGTGAAGCTAGGTCGTAATCCTGACTGAAGGATTGTAGAGACTAGAGATTACTTAGATTGATTATCTTTGAATAAATTGAATGGAGCAACTCTACTACGAATAGGAATATACTTTTTGTAGATAGTAACAGCTGGATAAAGCCTACATCTATCGTCCAATGCCGATTTAGAAGCGCACTATGACTGCGAAGATTCTATATCCATAAGTATAATGCGCAATTTATCGAAAATACTCCTGAAAATTAGCACTCGCGAAGCCTTTCAAGTTCTGTTTCAGAATTGAAAAAATGTGTCTACAAGTGTGTTGTTGGCTACGAGAAAGTGTTTTATAGAGGACAGCTTGAACTAGAAGTATAAATAAAAGTTTTGCTAAAATTATAATCGCGGAATTCATCAAAAGGGTTTAAAAGAGAGAGAGGAAGGGACCAGTGAGGACCAGAATCATGGAAACTCTAGTTATGTTGGTTAGGTTGTTAATTTGTCTTCAACTTAAGTTAGTACTAGTAAGCTTTATGGTTTTGGGAAATAGTTCGCAACAAGACGGGGGTGAGTGAAAAGAATAATTTGGCTGCTACATACTCTTTTAAGAGGGAAACTATTTTGTGACATACAAATATATCATGGACGTATAGCGGAACAGCTCAATACAACTTGGCTATGAACTAAGATGGAACATTACAATACTATTTGACAGTCAAGCAACTCTCAGCTGCTGAGGTTAGCTCGACAATCGAAAGTCGAATCAACAAAGCAGGGTTCGCTTATAAGCCGGAACCTAAGGAGTAGGGAATGAGAACGGTAATATCGGCGAAATAAAGAGAGAATGTCAATTTTGTCAATTCGAACAGATCTGAGTTATACGTCAGACTAGCGAGAAGTAGCCTGAGGATTGTAGCCGGCATTTCACCTGGCATAGTTGACTCAAAGAATCATTTTTTTTAGACTAGGGTTCGAGTCAAGCCCAATATACACACGACCTGATGAGAAGAACAAATCGCTATACACATACAGTGGTGGGCAGCAAAAGTCTTAGTACGCCCAATACATTTTAGCAATTCCATGAATTTGTAGCAAAAGTTCGTATAAATAATTAAAGTTTTTATACTTATTATTTAATTTATTTCTGTTTTGTTATAAAATAAAAAATTTTTTAATGTTTTTCATTAAACAATAGGAAGATAAGGAAAAGTTTCTGATGACTCTTTATTTTTTCCAAGCAAAAGTATAGGTACCCCCAAGAAGAACTCGGAGTAAATTTAAAATTCAAAGCTCTAATATAAGAAACTTTAGCAGGTTATCCCTAAAGGTCATGCACACAATTCAACCTATTTGTTTAGTGTTTTCGGGTGATATTTAACGCCATGCACTCATGAGCAAGTTTCTCGGTTAACTTCTGTTTGAGGTTTTGCGACTACGTAATTGTCCTAAAAGATCTCTTAAATAGTTTCTTGGAGTCATATCGGAACTTTGGCTAGAGCATTGGTAGACAAATGACATGTTCACATTAGCAACCGTGTTCATTGACATGTTGGAAGGAATAACCATTACAAATTCTTAATTGTTTCGAACTTTAGATGAATTTGTTCTTTAGAGCGTTTAAGTACTCTCTCTTATTAATTATTTTCTCAATATATTCCAAATTACCCACGCCACCATGTTGTTGTTCTTAATTCTTACGCACTTTAGTTGAACTTGTGCTTTAAAATGTTTAAATAATTTTGCCCTAGAAAATTATTTTATCACCACAATGACTTACTATTTCACTCAAGTTCTTTTGATTGAACTTTTCATTTTTCTTACTTCATACCTTCCATGTTATGCAACTATTACTGCTATACCGATTAACAAATGCTGGACCTGAATTACATACAGTTGGATGGCTATCGATGAAAGTTGACAAATTCCAAGCTTATTAGTGATCTACCATATCTTCACTCTGCTCTGATATGACTAATAAATCCCGTTTCAGATTTCAAATATTTTGTAAAACAATGAATATGCCAAGGAAAAATATCAGCAGTTCATGGCGTGCATATTAATAGCAAGCCAAGATTCCTAAACAGTGAGCTACTGTCAATGATTATGCAATGGGAGTTGTAATAGAAGTGTAAGTATCATTAAAATCAATAATTTTTTTTTCAAATGTAATTATTTTACAATGTATTTTCTTAATTATGCTAGTATAAGATGAGATTTCGTAAAATACAAGTGTAGGGTGAAAAAGGTTATTTTTTTTTCGACATTTTTGCTTTTGTGTATAACAATCATATCAGCATTTTGCTATCGTGCCATTAGAGAGTTTTATTATTCTGTAGTTGATTAAGTGCTGTGTCATATAACAGCATAAGCATAAAAAAGCATTCATGCACAGATTTGTATTTTACCCCTAGTGGGATTAATGGTTGTTGCAGTTGCTATTGCTAACGTAACATAATAACAATATTGACACAAAAACAATAATTTCTAGCAATTATTATACAAGCTCATACAAGTTTGTTATTAAATCGGTCTTTATAGATTTACACAAACATACTTTGTTTACATGCTACCCTACCTGCCTACCTCCTTTTATCCCAAGTGTCTTTAATATTTACTAAGGAAAAAAATTGTCTTTTAATTGTATTTTAAAGCAACACTTCAAAATTCAACATTGTCTCAAATAATTGTCTGCACACTAAGCAGGCGGAGGCTGATCATGAATTTCATTTGTGAGAAGTTTACATGGATTTGTTCACATGGATTTCAATTCCGTATTATGAATAGCAAAAAAAAAAATAAGAGGGTTTACGATTAGGTTTACGAAATATATAAGTTACCAGGTGTAGATATAAGCATATGCACTATAAACGGAAAGGCAATTACAGTCTTAATGAGTTATAGATATGGGGCAATCACATGAAGATCCGTTTTGTAGATGTAACACATACGGGAACTAATCACGATTCATTTATTTGCAGAATGTCAGAAGTAAGAAAAAGTTTTGGGGGAAAGATCTTTGGCAAGGTCGCTATTAGAATTGTTGAGTTATAAGTGCATGCTGTATACATGCCTTACAAAAATGTAAATACCACCCATGGAGGACAGAAAAAAGTCCTGGACATGCTTCTTGAAGGAATTCGAGGTAACGCCTACTTTTGTGGTATCTTTCTTACATGTACTTTTAGTAATTTTCGCGCTAACTTTTGTCAATCATTAAGAAAAGTTTGAGAATCAATTCATTAATGTCACTTGCAAATTTTTCCTGTAATTTTTCTTATTCCCTCTATTTGATGTTAATTTTATGGTTTGACCAAGCCCGAATAACCTAATTAAACAATATACGCTGCACGGATAGTTTTTTAAGATTTTATTTTACTTTACTATTGTAGTACCATCTTTAACCTGGAATCTACAGTTTAAAGTTGAAAACATTTTTATTTTATTTTTATTTATTCTCAGAGGGCGGTCACCGGAAGAATTATTTGTTCAAATTCCGTTTTATTGATGATATGTGATGTTCTGTGGTTCGAAACGTGGTCTCAAGTCTAATAAGCTTACAAATCTACTACATTACGGCGTTTACTTGAAAAAAATTTTGTAGACTAAAATCGAGCTGGTATTTTTGTATACCACGAGTATATACGAGTGTATATTGGAATGTTGCATAATTAACTATGACACATTGGGTACGTTCGTAAATTCGGTGGTTGTGCAACACTGCTGTCGCCAATTTTTTGCAAATATAGCAACAGTTTGATTTCAGTTGTAATAGTTCGCAACATTGTAGTTTCGTGAAATAAAAGCTAATAAACAAAAGAAAATTTGCTTTATTTGCAGAAAAATGGAAAAGTAATAAAATGTAATCGATATTATTATAGAAAATTTTAATTATTTATATTTTTAGTTCCGAGGAAGATTTCACATTTTACATACAAAAAATAATAATACGAACTAGACTGGATATGGAGTAGTACTTTTAGGAAGGGAGAAAGAAGAAGTCAGTATTGTGGGAAAAAGTATTATTAAAAATTAAAGAAATCAAACTGGACTGGACTGAAGTGACAAAGGAACAAAGTGCCCGAAATTTTTTGAATTTGCAGATCACAATATAAAAGAATTAAATTTGAAAATAATAAGACTGGGAGAAACGTCACTTCCGGGGAATTCTATGACATATTTGATGAAGTCTATGGTACAAAACACTTTATTAACACACCTTAAAGAATTTATAGTCCTCCCTTAATGTAACAAATTATGCTGAAGACGATCTAGGTCGCCCTTTTGAAGATGGCCAATTTTGTAAAGATATGTGTAATTAGTCTTCCCCTATTTTGGAGAAGCCTCTTACAAATTATCACGCTGGCTTTGTGGCGACGTCTGATAACAACCTTTTAGGCCGGATTTCGACATTGCTTCTCACACCATTCATTTGAGTAATTTGTAGTTCCGAAGTTCAAAATTTATGTGTACATTTGAAGTTTGCTATTTACTGCAAGTAGGTTTTTCATTTTTACCTGAGATTTAGAAGAATTTTTTTCCGTCTGGTTTTATACAACAATTTCTTCACTAAACCGATTTCTTCGAACAATTTCCCAAAACGGTCCTTTTTTTGCTTTTTACTTCCAAAGAAATTTGCTACAATACTACAATATTTGTTCATTAAAAACTTTATTCAAATTAAAAAAAATACAGAATTTCGATTTCTTCTAATTCTTAATTCTTCTAATTATACTAGATACTGAGATACACTCAATCTCAACAGGCGTCAACAAAATTAATTGACAGTCAAATTGAGTTCTAAGGACATAAAGGGACATAAGTGAAATGTTATTTTCAAAGCAGGGGGGTTGAATATTGAAATAATTTTAAATTTTGTGGCAAATTTGCTCTTGGGTCACTCTGCGTTGTGTCATCATTAAATATGATTTTTCTTCGAATCCGAGAGGGAAATATTCCAAAAATATTTTGAATTTTTCTTTGCAAACGTGAACGATTCATCGTCGCTGGCGTATATTCCCTACTCTTTAATCGCTCACCCTCGGAGTTCCAGTATAACTGACTAATTGTAATGGATCCATACATTTTCAGAATTTAGCATACCTCTTATAAACTATTTCGGACACAATTATTATAACTAGTGCAGCTATTAATACAGCAATGAGCCACAGAAGCATAAAGGCATATGGTTATTTCAAAATATTTATTACCATTGACTTTGATAGGTGTCTACTTTCTGAATGGCAATGGTCTGCATATTGCAGAAAATTTCCTTTAAATACTTACTGACTAATACAGACCACCCACTCAAGTCGGATATCGAATACTTTTGAAAGCGTTTTAAAAATATTAATTATTTTCTTAAAGTACTTAATTATTGGCAGTTTTATTCAAGGTGAAATAAGAGCGAATTATTGATTTAAAAGCAGCCATAAGATTGCTATCGTTAATTGTCCAAGTGCGATAAGGAATTCTGGAGAAGAAAACGGGACGCTTAGCGGTTATCTGTTATCTTCCCGCGGGTTTATGAGCATGAGAGCATAGGAGGAAAGAAAATAGTTGAAGCAATTGCTATTACTGAACTGATGCAAACGAATTTAAAGGGAAGATAGATAGATTTCAGATAAATTTGGCGCATTATAAATTTAAAGAGTACATAATTTGCACTAAATAGATTGTAGAAAACTCCTAATAGTTTAAACGGCATAACAGCTAATGGCTGAAAATTCCTTTCTACGACTTCGACAGAAAATACAGTAGCGAGGAAGAAATGAATGAAATGTCAAATAAACTGCGTGACTGTAAATTTAACCTATTCTATTATGGTTAACCGGTTTTAATCACTTTAAAATTTTACAGTCGAGTGTTACTCGACAAACAATTTCACTACCCGAATCATGCTCCCTTCTTCTAGCCCTTTGCTTTGTCATGTTTTTCATTTGGAAAAAGTCGTTATCGTAAGAAACATTATAGCTTTGCTAAACTACTGATTAGTTAATGAAAGATTTAATAAAAAGAAAAAACTAATTGAAAATGGCAAAATACTAAGATTTGGACCTTCTGTAGATCCACGTATGTATGTGGCCATGGAATTTAAAGATGATACTATTTTATGGTATTGTTACGTTTTTACCTTTTAAAAACGTTTGAAATATGAGCTCGTAGATTGCAAATAAAAATAAAAATAAATTTGTGTTTAATTTAATTAAATCCTTTATTAATCATACAATTTTGTGTGCCACTGTTCACAACTGGTACTAACAACAACAATTGCTTTACTTGCTATTCAACGCGTCTTCACACAAGGCTGACTGAACTTCACCTCCGACTTTCATGCAATGCAGGATGCAGTTTCTTGAAGAGGAACGTTCGAGATTTCGCCTTCTCGAAAGTCACGCATAAATGCAAACATCATTGTTTACATTTATTTATGCTTTCATGTTTGTTGTGTTTGTATCTTGTTTACGTTCGTCCCTACAGTGTTGTTGTTGCTTGTCATTTACTTGTTTATCCCTTTTTCGTTGTACTGATGTTGTTATTTTATTTTTGTTTATTTGTCAATCAGACAAACAAGTCCGATGTTTTTGTTTTTGTAGCTTTTTTGTAACATTTTAATATTAATTTTCGTAACAGTATTTTACTAAACAACTCTTTACACTGCAGCACGTTTTCATTCATTTCTTTTC